>JBAMAV010000040.1:0-51919 GCA_037043315.1 Amiota communis | reverse complement strand
TAGTGGTGATTTTTTTTATATATTATTTTTTTATTTGCTTTACGTGAAAGTGTTTAATTATTATGCGGACACAATTTATTGAGCGCAAAACACGTTTACACTGTTCAAATGACAAATAAAGAAAAAGGAGAGGTTAAGGAAATAAAACTCAAAAAATCTCTGGGTTATGATAAAATTGATGGAATCACCTTTAGAAATCTGCCTTCAAAGTGCATCAGACTCCTAACATATATTTTCAGTGCTATGCTAAGGCTACATCATTTTCCAGGACAATGGAAATGCGCAGAGGCAATTATGATACCTAAACCAAGTAAGCCTGTGCAGTTTACGACGTCATACCGTCCCATTAGTCTACTGGTAACATTCTCTAAAGTATTTGAAAAGATACTTTTAAGAAGAATGGCACCTGTTCTGGACCAACTTAACATCATTCCCGAACATCAGTTTGGGTTTAGAAGAGGACATGGAACGATTGAGCAATGCCACCGAATTGTCAAGGGTATTATAGGTGCACTTGAAGAAAAAAAATACTGTGCTGCTGTCTTTTTAGATGTCCAACAAGCGTTTGATAGAGTATGGCATCCGTGTGTGCTCTATAAGATTAAGAAATGGCTTTCTGCACCATACTATCTCCTTCTTAAATCTTACCTCACTGATCGCCACTTCTATGCGAGAACTCTAAAATATATGCAACTAATGCTGGGGTACCACAAGGAAACGTACTTGGCCCCATCCTATACACAATACATACCGCTGATATGCCAGTGGGAAACAATGTTGAGGATGCAACATATGCAGATGACACAGCGATAATTGCATCGAATGAAAATAATGTCATTGCCACACAGCACTTGCACTTATTGGTCGAAACATGGCTGAAGCAATGGAAAATAGAGGTAAACACACAAAAGTCAGTTCAAATTACTTTCACCTTAAAGCGATGAAGCTGTCCCCCAATAATACTGAATGGTTCTACTATTCCACAAAGCGACACCATCAAATACCTAGGAATACACCTGGATCGGAGGTTTACTTGGAAGACCCATATTAAAGCGAAACAATTGCAACTGAAAATAAGAAGCACTGGCTCCTTGGACCAAGGTCTCAACTTAGTGTAGATAACAAAGTTCGACTTTATAAATCAGTTCTGAAGCCGGTGTGGACTTATGCAATGCAGCTGTGGGGAACGGCAAGTAACTCCAATATTGAGATATTGCAAAGGTATCAGTCAATGACGCTACGTAAAATAGCAAGTGCTCCTTGGTATGTGACCAATTTTCACCTCCATAAAGACCTCAAAATACCATTTATTAAGGATGAAATATAAAAAAGTTCAGATAGATACATAAAGAAACTGCATAATCATACCAACAATTTAGGTATAAGTCTGCTAGAAAACGACATGGATGTTAGGCGCCTGAATAAATTTCAAGTGTCAATCTTCCACATAGAATAAAGTTAGAATAGATTTTAGTTTGTCTAGTTTATATTGGTTGACCTCACTGGAGCTCACCAATCCATTGATATAAAAATTGTAATTAGCAAATTTGTTAAACGTCATAAGGCTGATTGCAAATAAAAATTTCATTTAAATAAAAAAAAAAAAAAGACAGTATCGAACCGAAAACCACTACCAAGAAAAGTTCGGTTCGGTTCATGCTTAAAATGCAATTCTTATGATAAATCTATTAAAATTTATTTTATTTGACTTAAGTGCAAATGCAGATGAAGACCTTTTAGAAGACATTCTTTTATTAAATTTGAATACTCAATACATGGAAAAAATATATAATAATTTACGTAAATTATTGCAATACTCCTGAGGAACATTGCCTTTTACCTTGCATTCATAATCAAATGTTTCTTGAAATAATAATTTTCGTTAAAAAAAAGTTTTGATACATAATATAAACACTTAGTGCAAACATGTTGAGCCATTTGAACTGAACCGCACCGCGGTTCAGAGGTACCCATGAAGCGGTTCTTGTACCGGTACAAGTTTTCTGTAAGTGATTCGAACCATTGAACCGAACCACACCGATTATTGAAGCGAATTGCAACCCTGAAAAAAATCAAACACCAGACTGCAAAAAACACAGTAATCCTAGGATCTTGAAATTTAGATGGTTAGTAAATATGTACCAGTAACTCACAATGTTCAAATTTCAGTTCGATAAGACAAAAAACAAAAAAGTTTTTCTAATAAGAACAACATTAATTTTACTATTTCGCGCCAAAAATTGGGCATTTTTTTCTAACTAATGACACTTGGGGTTTTAAGACGAATATAACGATACCTCAACTGTCGAAATCCATCGTGCCATTTGGAAGATAAGAGGTAATAAAGAAATTTACAAACATACAAGATACGCGTGTTGGCAGTTGGCTAAAAATATAGGTATGAAAAAAATTAATTATAGAACAATTTTTAATTTGTAAAATCTAAAATTCGCAGCTTAATACAAACAATTCAAACGACTTAATCGCTTGGGCAAGGCGCTTCCTATGTATCCCAGCTTCATCAACCGAGTCCGAGCGAATGTTAAGA
Organism: Amiota communis; assembly: GCA_037043315.1. Classification (NCBI taxonomy): domain Eukaryota; kingdom Metazoa; phylum Arthropoda; class Insecta; order Diptera; family Drosophilidae; genus Amiota; species Amiota communis. The sequence goes on along the minus strand of JBAMAV010000040.1, from coordinate 49,371 downwards.
TAATGTAATAATTAATATGTAATCAATCTATATATTCTAGGATCGACCAGTGCTCGGAATTCGACCACCCCGCCGGAAGAAAAACAAAAAGGATTTAATCGTGTGAGACAAGCTCAATTTTTTTTTCTCTATAAAGAGAATTTAATATGAAAAACAATTATTGAGTATCATTTAATTCTTTCGTTTATCGTATTTGCTTCTTAAGTATTTTATTCAAGAACACAGCAAGAAAATGTGCATGGTAAAATAGCGAAATAGCGAAATAGCTCCCAGTTCATATATTTTATGATATTATTTACTGTTTATTTTATATTTCTTTTATATACCCTTATTGCACACAACGACCCTGGCTGAATTATCGTTGATTCTTCTTTCTTTTATTTCCTCCACGCATAGGCACATACCTAAATTTGCCCACGAATATTGCTTTATTTGCATGAGAGAGGGAGTGAAAGAGAGAGAGAGATGAAGATCATGTGTGTGTAGAGTGTAGGTGTGTATGGTTTTCGTATGGTTGTGTTTGTGTTTACGCCAAAAATATTTAACAGATTTTAATATTTAATATTTAATTAATATTGGGCCAACTACAAATAAAAACCTATCGAATGGTGTATTTATTATTAAAATCGGCGTAAAAATTATCAAAAGAAACCTGTTGCCGTATTAATATTATGATATCTAAAATCGTAAGCCTTTTTCTGTCTGTGAAATCTAATCTCAGAAACGGCTCAACCTATTTGAATGCGGTTTGTTTGGTGTATGGTAGGAAGCTTCGTGTAACATTTAGCGTTTATTTTATCGAAATCGACCTTTAAATCAAAAGATATTCATATTTTTAATTCTGTTGCCGACTTTTAGGCTGATTTTTGAATGTTTTCCTCTTTTACTGCGCACCAACATTAAACATCTGATAATTATGAAAAAAGTTGACAAAATACACACTATGACAAATAAGAGGTGTTATTTTAAATAGCCCGCCATTTCGGTAGATGCCACTTTTGAAACTGTAATTTTTTGACATTTGACATGTAGAAACTACGCCATTAATAAAAATGGCATTGAAATTATTAAAATTCACTACAAAAATTGTGAAAATTAGGCAGAGACGGTTCGTAAAACTAAAACATTTTTGGGTCGTCGTGAAGCACCTTGTCGGACAGCAATACAGAAATTGGTGGAAAAATTCGAGCTGTTGGGACAAGTTAGTGATGTGAAGAATAAAACCCGTGCACGTCGCTCAAGAACAACTGAGAATATTGCTGCTGTGGCCCAGGTTTGTCCATTCCTCATCGTTCTTTGGAATTGGGCATTCCACAAACGTCATTACACCGTAATTTGCATAAAGACTTGGGTCTTAAGGCTTATAAAGTTCAGTTCAGAACTCAAGCCGGCCGATCATCAACAACGTCGTGTCTTTGCTGATTGGGTCCTTGAAATGCATAGAAATGATCCGGAATTCCATCGAAATATCATCTTGACTGATGAGGCCCATTTCCACCTCGGTGGCTACGTGAACAAGCAAAATTGTCGCATCTGGGGCTCGGAAAACCTAAGAGTTATTGTTGAAAGCCTCTCCATCCTCAACGTGTGACTGTTTGGTGCGGTTTATGGTCCGGCGGGGTTATTGGACCTTACTTTTTCGAAAATGAGGCTGGACCAACAGTTACGGTGAATGGATTGCGCTATCGAGAGATGATTAATGATTTTGTATGGCCAGAATTGGATGGTATTGATATTCAACAAGACGGCACTACGTGCCACACAAGCAACGAAACCATTGATATTTTATGGGAAAAGTTTCTGGACCGTGAGGTGATCACAATTGGCCACCAAGATCTTGTGATTTAACACCTTGCGACTTCTTCCTTTGGAGCCACGTAAAAGATATGGTCTACGCCAACAGACCAGCGTCGATTCAAGACCTCAAAGATGGAATTCGTGAGGCTATCGAGGACATAGAGTAACCACTTTACGATTTGGTTATGGAAAATTTCATGAAAAGGATATGGTCCTGTAAGCGTAGTTGTGGTGGCCATTTGGCTACTGTTGTTTTCCATTATTAACAGCATACCTTTTTCTTTAAAATGAAATAAACATCCGATCATTTATCTCAAAAAATGTAATTTTTCTTTGAATATCAAAATAACACCTCTTATAAGTTGAATGATCTGTTTTATATGCAATTTACACCAAAGCACATCAACATCAACATTGATGTGCCTACTGATACGTATCAGATTCGACAACAACCACAAGGAAAATGACGTCATTCAGGGGTTGTTTTTGTAGAATGTCATGGGGATCAATAGTCGCATCAAGAACTGATGTGCCTTGATATGAAAATTAATAATGGTCTCTCTAGACATTTCTGCAGTGCTGCCAAGTTTTTTTGTGTTTTTCCATCTGTCGCATCACTAAACAGCAGCTGATGGCTCAAAACATTGCTAAGTAAACAATAAATTGTCAATTTTTTTAAAATAATTTAATAAAATAAGTTACAGGAATGAAAAAGGGAATTGCAAGAATTATTTGCATATGTTGCAAAATGTTCTAAATCATGTATTTTTCACAAACTTGTAGGTTTTATTTAACCAACGTGCTCGCAAGTTCCACGTGTGTGTATAACCAAAACAAAAAACAGCTGTTCGTGATGCAAAATATCCGGTGTAAACGGAAAACCCCATCAACGTGATGTACTTTGGTGTAAATTGCATATTAAAAAACTGTGAAAAAAATGAATTTAATTTTCTTTGCTGTGACAAATTCATTTATAATTTCTTACATATATTATGTATGTAGTATGTCATGAAGTTTGTAACACACAGAAGGAGACATCGCAGGCCACATAAAATATATATATTTGTGATCAGCTCGATGAGACGAGTTGATTTAGCCATATCCGTCTGTCCGTCTGTATCAAAACTAGTCCCTCAGTTTTTGAGCTAGTGGTTTCTTTTTACCATACGCTGTACATTTGTCGGAATCAGCCGAATCAGACCACCAGGGGGTGTACCTCCCATACAAGCCCCCATTTAAATTGATGTTCTTATTAGAAAGTTTTTTTGTTTTTTGACGTATCAAATTGAAATTTGGACGCTATAAGTCTGGGCCATGTCCACCAACCATGAAAATTTCATGATCCTAGGATTAACAGGAGGGGTACCTCCAATACAAACCACCACTTCAATTAATGTTCATATTCGAAAAAGTTTTTTGTTTTTTGACTTATTGAACTGAAATTTGGGCACTATAAGTTTCTGTTCCATATCCATCAGCCATGTAAATTTTATGATCCTAGGGTTACAAGCAGGGGTACCTCCCATACAAACTCAAATTAAATGACAAACTTGTAAAGAGAAAAAGAAAAAAATACATAAAAAAAACACAAAAAAAAACACAAAAAAATATACAAAATCAAAAAAAAACCTAAACTGATATCACAACAAAAAAAAAAAATACTAAAAAACTCTCCCTCCAATGTACGCTGCGTCGCTGCTGCTACTGATTTGCTGTAGCTGTCAGCGTTGGTGGTGTGTAGGCCTCCTCTCGGATATCGGGATGACGCATGATACACGTAAATAAAGTAGTGCCAATTTTTTACAGTTACGTGATGTGATGTCACAAAAATGTTAGTGTAGTAAACGTAGAAGAAAAATGCATTTAGTGTTGAACATTACGTGAAAAAGTATTGACAATTTATAAATTAGTGTTATGAAGTCAAAACTTAGAAAACAAGGTGTTGGTCAAAAATAGCAATTTAAATTTGTTTATTGATGTTGAATATTGTTACTAAAAATACATTTAAAAACAAACATTATCACATATGTAAGCAATGAAATTAACATATGATAGTGCTGTTCATCATAAAAATTTACAAGCCAACAATACTTTTTCACGTTATGTTCAACTTTAAATACGTTTTTTCAACGTTTGGTTGGTTGGTTCCCGTGGCTGATCCGTATAGTCCACTACAAGCCACAATTAGCACTAGAGTGCCGTTTTAAAACCACTTCCTTGCCGATCGCAATCAGTATCCAACCTGTCAAATTTAGGTATATTAATAAATCAGCCGAACATATGACTGAACAATCCGAGAAGTTGTTGATGATGTATTTGCCCAGAAACTTATTTCTAGTTTTTGCCAGAGCTGGGCATTGACATAGAAAGTGGGTGAGTGACTCGTCTTCCTCTTCATTTTCGCAGCTTCTGCATTGGCTTCTGAATGGAATAGCCAGTCTCTCCGCGTGAGTCCCTACACACCAGTGACCTGTAAAAACCGCTGTTATCCTTGCGGTATCCCAGCGTCTTCTGTTGATGAGTCTAAGTGACTATTTTCGTTGTAACTAGGCCAGGTAGCACGTGCCACTCTGCAAGATTCAAGATCTTTCCACCGCCTATTTGCCAGCTGCCGGAAATACAGGAAGTTGCTCCTCTTGACGACCGCCAGGGAAATTCGGATCTGTTCCGCTAACGATATATGAAGGGAAGCACCAAAACGAGCCAGTTCGCCAGCCTTCTCATTTCCCTCAATGTTCCTATGGCAGGGAACCCATAAGAGAGTCATATCAGCTTGACGACTTAGCTCGCTCATCGTCGACCTGCATTCCTTAACGAGCTTTGACTTCACAGTGGTTGATTGCAGTGCTTTGAGTGCCGCCTGGCTGGCAACGAAGATAGCTATCTCACGACCTTTCGGTGCGTTATTTTTGGCCAGCCGACATGCTTCCCTAATGGCAAGGACCTCCGCCTGAAAGACTGTGGCCTCGTCGGGTAGCCGGAAAGAGTGGTCCAAGCTTATTTGTGGTGAGTGCACCCCTGCTCTTACACCGCATTCCATCTTCGACCCACCCGTGAAGATTGAAATGTCAAAATCACTCTGAAAGCTGTTCTCTTTCCATTCCATCCTGGTAGGAAATTTTACCTTGAAATCGTTTTCAAAGCTATTATGAGCCATTATGTTGTTCGTTCTGCCCAGCAGCCGGTTTGTTTTAGCCTTACCGCGCTATTGCAGACAATAGCTGTTATGCTAGGACGTAGGGCCCACCTCTTGCCGTGCAATCTCTTGCAAGAGTAATAGGCCACAGAGGCTTTCCTAGCCCGTAACTCTACATTGGATTTCCAATTGAGTTTTGAGTCCAGCATAACTCCCAGGTACTTGATCTTATTAGAAAGTTGAAGCTGTTGTCCATTCAGAAGAGGAAGGGGAAAAGCCGGTATTTTTGTCTTCGTTGTAAAAAGCACCAGTTCTTTCTTGCTCGGGTTAACGTTTAGGCCACATCCTGCGGCCCACTTCAACAGTTTCCCCAGGGCTCCCTGCATGATGTTGCTCATCACACTGGGAAACATCCATGATACCATGATCACAACATCGTCCGCATACGCGACTACCCTTGCCCCCGTCTCCTCTAATACATTGAGGATGTTGTCTATGACTAACAGCCAGAGTGGAGAGATTACACCGCCCTGTGGTGTCACTCTACTGACATATCTAGTTAAGGTCGAGTTTCCTAACTCTGACTGTACAGTTCTAGTGTTTAGCATATTTACTATCCATTTGCCAATGTCTTTTTCTACGCCAATCCTAGCTAGAGAATCTTGGATAGCACGTGTGCTAAGATTGTTGAAAGCACCCTTTATATCTAAGAAGGCTGCGAGAGAGTATTGCTTATAGTAGGTCGCCCTCTCTGCAGTACGGGCTACCTCATGCAGAGCCATGGGAAATTTATCAATGATGGATCGAAGATGGAGTTCCAATACCGTTTCCATCGTCTTCAAAAGGAACGATGTTAAGCTTATTGGCCTGGAATCTTTTGCGGACTCATGACCAATCTTCCCAACCTTTGGTATGAAGACTACCTTGACTCTTCTCCAATGGTTTAGACGGATGCATGCCCTAAAAATCAACCTTAGCCAGGGGACTACCTTGTCCCGTAGCTTCTGTGGTAAGTAGAAGTATTCCATCAATGCAAGGCGATTGATAGGGCGAAAACGTATTGTTTGAGTTTTTTCAACGTTCACTACACTAATATGTTTGTGACGTTAAAATCCAAATTTCGAGGGTGAAAACGGTCGAATTCGCGGTACCTTGTGTTCTTGAATCATCCTTTTACTAGGTGGATGATGTAGTCGGTATGATGAACATGAAGGATGATGATTGTGTTGGTTATAATTTTGTTGTTGATTATGTTGATCTTGTTGTTGTTTGTTTGTTAGCGGTTGTTGTTCTTTTTGAGAGAATTAGAATTGAACTAAAGTCATGAACGAAATAACGATGAAACGAAAGAACGTATGTTTTAGTGTTTCAATCAACAAATATAAAAAAGTATAGATTATTTTGGCAAAGAAATTTTCTATGTTTTCGTGATTTTGGGGGCTTTTTTTTCTCTTATTGTTTTTTTTTCTTACAGTCGTTAATTAATTGCACTTTTGTCAAATACACAATCTAACAGCCTCCGCCATTACAAAATACTTCACTTTCATGATTTACATACTTTCTTGCACATTATAAATTGTATTCTTTGAGTTTTTAAATATATTTTATTCTATACGTAAATAATTTTGTACTTTTTCGTAACCTTTTGGTTCTTTCTTCTGTTTTAATTTTTTGGTTTATTTCGCTCTACTATTTATTCTTCCGTTTATTATTTCACATTCTTTAGAATTGTCTTTTAATAATACAGATTTTATATCGCGACACATTTCATCACAATTATATGAACACCTTTTCAACTACTCTTCAAAAAAAATACAACGACCATTATCAAAAAACCATATAACACAAAGTAAATCCAAAAACTCAACTCTTTCTTTCTACCTCATGGTCAACGGACCTAAAAACAGACGCCCCAAAAACTCATGCGACCCCGTGCAAACGGGATCAAAAGCTTTTTTTATTGCCTCTCTCACTCGGACAGACATTTTACCGATTCACTTGTAGTGATCCCTTTCTAACCGATCACCTGATTTAAGAGGACAATCATCTTTTTTTGTTTACAGTATGATCGTAATGTCAAATACAGTGCCGGCAAAGAAGAACCACCCAATCGGATTTTCCACTATTTAATATTTTAACCATGCTACAAAACGGACAAACCCTACACAAAAAAATATCCCACGCGACAAACATTCGAACATTAGAGAAGAAACTGAAAAACATGCTTGCTTTCTTTAGTAGCAAAAAATTAAACAAATGTGTGTGGACAAAATTGGAGCGAGAAAGGAACTATGACTACAAAAATCGCACACTAACATCACGACGTGGCCGCTGCAATTATGCTTTAATTTATGAAAAGCTACCGATACTTTTCAGTCAATGCCGAGTAATTATCGATACCTTATGACCGATATGGCATCGAGTAAAAGAATCGATACTATAGTGGTATCGTTCTATCCTTATCAATTATTCAGGCTTGCCAAGTTAGGGTATAATAAGTTCCTGTGTGCGCGGGGCCTAAGTGTGAATGGATGCAGTTTCAATATAAAGCCGCCCCGACACGATCATGCATGCAATTTCAATCGAAATCATGTGTCATCATAGTGTCCACTTCAAACAATTAGAAAAAGTGAGCACATGCCTATAGTTGTCTCTTTCATACATACTCACCTTGGGCAATCGTAAATGCGATAGGTTGCACGAGAGAGCAAAGAGAGAGACTAAAAGAGAGATTGACGAAATATCAAAATTGATGTGTGTTTCTTTGTTTTGTATGTTTTTCAAAATTTCATCTAAATTTACAATTTTATTGTTCGAGTCGTAAGCCTCAGTTGTGCCAACTAGGCTTAGGTAGCTGTATAGTACATATTTAGTAGTCCATACAACTTTTACCATGCCGGCGCAACCCGTTTCTATAAATCTGTATCTCAAGTGTAAATTAATTAATTTATATGCTTCTTCGTCGCAGAATGGACGCGTAGATCACAGAGCTTTGCAAAAATTGTACATTTGCAATAGCTGCAGTAGACTCGAGAGGGATCAGTGACATCTTTTCGAAGCCAAGCCTTAAACTCCGGGTTTTGTAGCCAAGCCTCACGGCATATTTCTTGAAACGTTTTTGGGATCATTCTTTTGTTTGCAACGATCACTCAAACTGCGGAAGTCACACGATTAACACACTTAGATATGGCACTTTCAAGATAGATATGGCCATACTGCATATGTTCCAAATATCGATAAATCATTAAAAGAGACGTCACATAATAAAAAGAAAGCGGAAAAAGACGATAACATTCTTAAAAAAGCCAGCTGCCCGCTGTTTCAAATATTTTCCCGCAATGTGAGTCGTACACACTCAAATTTCAATAATAGGGTCCAACCATTTCAAATCTATATTGAATCAAACAAGAACGATATCGATAAATTTGGCTTGAGCCAAAATATCAAAATGAATTTGACTTTGCTCAATCACCGCTTCAATCACTGCCACACACAGTCAATCATGCTTGAATCAAGCTAAATTTATCGGTATAGTTCTTGATTGATTCAATCATGATTGACAATGTGTGGGGCCTTTAACACTATGATAACACTTAATTACGATTGAAACTGCATGAATGATCGTGTCGGGTCGTCTTTAAAAGATACTTTTTGCATGTATAATAAAAACATATGCATGATACAATAAAAGAAGGTAGCGACAGTAGTTTGCAGCTATATGGATGGTTCTCTCTCAAGAATATACTTACGTTCTTCTTCTAAATTTTTACGCTGCATAACACTACCATATGTTGTTATTTATGATTTTCAATTTACTTATGTAATAATGTGCATATTTAACTGTCTGAAATTTGGATTTTGTGTGAAAAATAGAAAAGTTTCTGTTTTGTTTATTAATTTGTTGTTTTATTCATTTTTTTGTGTGCGTTTTTCAGCGTTTTAGCATACTGATATACTTATGAAGTCAAAATTGAGAGCGAGCAATTTGGAGAGAGTATCAAGCCAAAATGTCGCTACCTTGTTTTATTGTATCATGGAATATATGTACATATCATGATACAATAAAAGATTTATTGCATTATATGTACATATAAGTTACTCACTTAATGCTGTTAAGAAAAATTAAAACACTGTAGGTAGTTACTTCTGCTTTCGTACAAAATCGATCAAAACTAATAATTTCAAAGTAGTTATTACACGAAAAAATCGCATGCCTTAAACGAGAACGGTTTCTTTCTTCTTCTTCGTTAAAATTCTGGAATTCTGTTTGTAGTTATAATTTCGCATTGTACTCCAAAAAGTACGACGCGTTAAATTTTTTTTTTTTTTTATAAAGAACTGGTGTGAATCTACTTGGGATTTATATTCTCATGCAAACGTGACTTTTTCATAATGGAATGGTTTGATATTACTGTCAAAGGGAGCCGTAAGGTTTGTTTTACCGGTGTTTCTTCCGAGTCGGGAATTGGGCAGCAGCTCGTATCACCTATAGCTACTGACAATGCTCAAGATGAGTGTATAAAAAATGAACGGAAAAATTATAATTTACATCAAATAATGAAAGAAATTTCGGGAGACACAATCGGTGGCATATTTAAAAGCGGCGAATCGGCATGGCTAGTGCAAAAATGTCAGAATTCAACGCTTTATATTATTTCAGTGCGTACTGGACATAAAATATCAAACTACGATTTTAATAGTTTGCCTAGCTATTATGAATATTGCATTCGCTACGTAGAGGAACTGTATCCACTTAATACTAAGAGTATGATACTCGCAGTGGGACTTCAAGCAAAATGTCAAACAAATTTGTGGAATATTACCCTTTTCTCAATACAACACAGTTGTGTATTACGTTGTATCGAAATAAAAGAGTACATATCATGTATGGCCAGTATCAATGAAAGATGCTGTCGTAAAACATTGTTTCAAAGTTATGGTGGTTGCTTGGCTGTTGGCACTCATGATGGTTCTATTATATTACTCGATCTCAACATAAAAGACATTTTATCAAACCGTCAGAAATTAGTTTGCAAAGAGACATTCAATAATTACATATTTACACGAGCCCTAGTCGTAGACTCAACCGAGGAATCTGCAGAAGTATTTGCACGTATTAAAGAATGTCGGAGGAATAGCATACATTTTGGTGTGAAATTGAATGGTTTGTTATAGAAATTTTGATATTGAAAGTAATTTTTTAAAGAGGTTTCTTTGTTCAAATAGTGACTGAGTCACCATGTACCATAACAAGTATGTTGGAGCTTGAATATATTGTTGGAATTGCAATAGGTTTGCATGATGGTCGTCTCGCGTTGTGTGATCTTACTCTATTTGACGTTGCGGTTATGACTTTCCCGAACAGTAAAGACCAAGAAAGTCCGATTAAGCGTATGAGTTGTCTTTTGCCACCAAATGATCCAAAAGCTTGTTTCTACCTTTGTACAATGCGGGGAAATGGTAATTCTCTGTCGGCATCATTGCATGTCTTTATGTACGAAAATCGTGAAGAAGAACAAGACTATATTAGTTTCACTGTAAGATATAATATTTTATGCAAAACTTTTAGGTTACACCATGTTAACATATTTCTCTTATTCACTAAAATTATTTTAGAATTTTCAAACGTGTATAACCTGCTACCACTTATTGCTCGAGACCACAAATAGTGTTATTAATGGATGTCAATCTATTTCAACTACATTAGAAGATAACGATGATAATGCCTTATACGTAATGGGCTGGTATTCCATATCGGAAAAAAAAAACAAAATCTTGATACTTGATTTGAATCAATGGTATAAAGAACAAATGCCTAACACTGTTTTCGCCTCCCAACAACCAACATACCTTGCTGGTTATATACTTAACAGTACACAGACAGGATTACACGTGCAAATTAATGTACAGACACTTGCGCATTTCAATTCATTTCAACGCTTCGAAGAACATTTTTATCCCAACTCATTAAGTTTCGGTAAGTAAAAAAAGAAAGACGGAACATATACTTTGTTTCACTGAAGTTCATTTACATATATTTCTTAAAATTTTTTCATATATTGCTTTCTCATTTCAAATCAAGCTTCGATTAAATAACTTAACATTTTCCACTGCACATTAAATAATAGCGCATAATTATATCGCCAACGACCACATCAGGTATTAAGCATTTCTTCCTTTTTTTTATGAGGCCCCAATGAGAACATTATTTTTGAAATTATATTAGATTGATATTGATGATAAAACATATCAAAAAGAATGCGCGGTTTTTTTAATGAGAACGAAATTTAAATGATACCTATATCAGATAATGGTTTATTGGATAAGATCTTCGAAATCTACATTGCAAAATCTCACAACTGATATACATATGTGTATGTACATACACTTTAAAGTTTCCTAAAATGTACTGCTCTATTCTTTGTTCGGATAGGCCCCTGATACAATAAAAGAAGGTAGCGACAGTAGTTTACAGTTATGTGGTTCTCTCTCAAGAATGTAATTACGCTCTTCTTCTTCTAAATTTTAACGCTGCACAACACTATCATATGTTGTTATTTATGTTTTTTCAATTTATATATGTAATAATGTGCATATTTAACTGTCTGAAATTTGGATTTTGTGTGAAAAATAGAAAAGTTTCTGTTTTGTTTATTAATTTGTTGTTTTATTCATTTTATTTGTGTGTCATTCACGTTATGTTCAACACTAAATGAAGTCAAAATTGAGAGCGAGCAATTTGGAGAGCGTAACAAGCCAAAATGTCGCTACCTTGTTTCATGGAATATGCCCAGTGTTTAGGGCTCCGTACCCAAAGGGTGCTAACGGGACCCTATTACTAAGCTTCCGCCGCCCGTCCGACTCCGCTGTAGCTCATGAACCGTAATAGATAGACAGTTGAAATTTTCACAGAATGTGTATTTCTATTGTCATGATAGCAACAAATACTAAAACTAAAGTAAAGTTAAAAAATTAAAGGTGTCCCCATACAAGAAACGTGTGCTCCAATATGCACTGCGCACAGTTTTAGAAGCTTTGTGATTTGTTTTGTTTCATAAGTTGGTAATTTTTTTTTTTTTGTAGTATACTTCTAGGCTGTATGAATATTTCAGTTTTGCTTTTGATTAAAGTTGGTATGCAGTATGAATACTGATTCTACCCTAAACATAAGTCAAATCAATAATTTAATATTTGGAGCATGAGTTTCTTGTCAATTTCATATTAAATGCATATTCATTGTGTTTAGAATTGCTTGAGTTATTGAATACATAATTCATTTTTGTGGCAAAAAATCTTGTACTATGGTACGCAACCCTCCCTGATTTTTGAGATCTTTCTATCCCTACCAGAGTTGTGCGGCGAAGACTTGTGCTTATGAAGTGCTTACAAGCAATCAAGTAAATTGGGGAACCAAGCTTGTTTGATCTTGTGTATTGTTTTGCTTGGCTTGGATTGGCTTGATGTCGTTAGGCTTATTAGGCTTAGTATATGTTTATAATACTTCACATTTTTACATCAAAACAAAATAACAAACGTGACGTATTTGTCTTTCGTTGATGCTATAGTTGCATTGATATGTGTTATCATTGCTATTAGCAACTAGCACGCAATAGTCGACCGCAGCGCACAAGCAGACGGACATAAACACAACACAAAAAAGAGAACAAAGCAAACAATAGAAACAAAAATGCGATGTACTACAAACATACACCAAACAAACGACATCAAGCCAAGCCAAGCGAAACAATACACAAGCTCAAGCAGGCTTGGTGTTCTCCAGTGTTTAAATTACTTCAGTCAAAGTAGCAAAAGTTGTTAAATTTCCACTTTTCACTGCTTCGACTGTTTTCAGCTTTTCAATATGTACTATAGCTTCTGCTTGTGCTTCTGAAAAAAACGAAAGTCGCAATCAAAGCAACAGAAGAAAATGATCTCTGACGAAAATCAAAGCAGCAGCAGCAGTTATCGTTTTTATAATTTTTGATTTTGATTTGCTTCTGTTTTTGGTCACTAGCGCAAGTCGAAGCAGCAGCGAGTGATCTGATTTTGCAAGTCGACGTGAAGTCGCAGTCGTCGTTTTTATGATTTTTGATTTTGCTACTTTCGGTCGATAGTAATTGGAGGCGACGGTTTTCTGCTTTTGCTGGTTGCTTCTTCACGCATATTCTTATAATTTATAATCTGCACACATTATTTGTGTGTAAGTGTACCCACGAACGCGACGTCAGTCGCGACCGCACCTGAGCAATAAAATTACATAGTACCGTACTACAACACTTCCCGTGCTTTATGTTTCAGGTTACATTACTGTTTATTATTTTTTTTTTTTTTTTATATGGGCATGCTGAACAGTGTAATAAGCACGACGACGATAACACAGAATTTGCCATTCATCTGAATTGCACAGATTTTGTTGTTGAACTTTATATATCAACTAAAACGAAGGTATGAAAATTTCCATTTTAAATATATCGATATAATTTCATGGTGGTTGCTTGAAAACTTTGGAATTTTAAAGAATATAGATTCGTTTCCAGTAGAAAAGATTTTACGGACGCAGAAAGAGCCTATAGTTGACATTTTTGGAGCTATTTAAAGCTAATAGCATAATATTATTAAATAACAAGATTTCCCGGCGTGCGTTGCTACGCCTGGCTCAAAACTCGGGGTATACGTAACCTAAATTTTTTTTCTTTGATGAAGATCAAACGGATATGTTCTATATCGCGAAATAATGAGTAGCGTGAAAAAAATAAAATATTTTTAATCGTAAAGTACAGTAAAATGGTAAAATGAAACAAAGAAAATCATTATTAATTTCGTAGTGCAATTAAATGAACAAAATTTTTTGTCAGTCCGTCTTCAGCCAATATAAATAAGTTAGATGGTATGCTCTCGCGAGAACATGCCACGTATAATTGTCCATGTGAAAAACATGGTGTGCCCAAATCTAAGCCGCAAACGGACATCGTTTGGCCTTGCGACTTATTGATTGTCATTGCGAATGCCAATCTAATGGAATATTGAACGCGTTTGAATTCAATTGGGACGTCTTTTGGGATTCTTGGAATGCGTGGCAGCAAAACATTTTCGCCTCGGAATTTGCCATTCAAATTACTGGCTTCTATAATGTTTTTCATAAATTTTTTTACGACCAATCGCGTGTCATTGCACAGCCGTGGTGGATTCCAATTCCGAAGTAAAAAAACCGGAGATCCAATTTTCAGTCGTAGAATGAGTTGTGGCATGCCTGGCAAATCTAGTGAGTTCAAAAACTCTGTTGGATAATTTACAGCTTCGTTGGCATCACAAACTGTATCGATCGATTTGTATGATACCAAGTTGCCTGGCAACATCTGTTGTATCTTAAATGATTTATGTATTGTGTGCGTACTTCGGGGAATACGCGGTCAATGACAGCATTTTGCGAATCAACGATTGTGCAGAAATCGATGGGCAATTTTATGCAGCCAGTATTTTCATGGACAGCAACTTCTCCATCGCCAATATGTAACAATTGTTTTGGGAATGTGTCAGCGGATAAATCTTATAGCATTTACACATGCATGTTTCTTTTTAGCTGGACTTTTCCAACATTACGCCACAGTGACGATGATTTCAATTCATTTCAAGCAAGCTTTGATCTCATCAGCGTACGTTGAACGTGGAATGACGGGAAGTGTTTGAATGAAATCACCTGAAAGGAGTAACAGAGTGCCGCCGAATAGTTTGTCATTGTTTTATATATCTTTGAATGTTCTATTCAACGCCTCAAGAGAATGTTTGTGGGCCAAATTGCATTCATCCCAGATGATAATGTTGCACTGTTTCAGCACAGTGGCCATGGACGATTGTTTATTTAAGTTGCACACTGCGTATGGGTTATTTTAAGCATTCAGAGGCAGTTTAAATGCTGGAAGAGCTGTTCTCCCTCCATCCAATAAAAAAATTAACGTGTAATTTTGTTATGCAGCTCATTAAAGACTTCAACTTTTGTTTGAACACACGTTCTGAATAACACGACGATGCATTGCGTTTTGGCCTGACAATAACAAAGATGTAATTTGCCATTTAGGATTACATGTGAACGTTATAAATAAACACGGTCGTCTGCACTCGCGCAAGAAAGTCATAGCATCCTGTGTGTATTCTTGCATATGACGTGGACTGCTTACGTACGATGATGGTAGAATAATGCAGTTACCAATTTCGGCGGTGCCGCCGTTCCTGATAGCGTCTCGCATGTGAATTTAATCTTCCGCACGCCGTTTATTTTGATTGTGTCGTATGAATCACAGTCGTTCGCTCTCTACCTTCACGTACATGTCGACGATGAATTGTTGGCACAGCTCACGACATCGCAGAATGACGTTGTCCTGACCACGTCGAATCGTCACATGATATGCATAAAAATCCATCAAGCTAACTTTCTTGTTTGTTTCAGCTCCTGCTAAACATATTCATAAATATTTTTAAATATTAATTGAAAATGACCTGAAAATGAGTAATGATGTTTATAATGAATGAAGTACCGGGATCTCGTTGTATAATGTTTATGCAATAACCGTCTTGTCACTTCCAGAAAAGTAGTGCAAATTGGAGAGCGTCGTATGAACGGTGTGTGTCATTGATGAACTCCAGATTATTGTTTCTCTTTCGAATCGCAATTTTTCGAGTCTCTGTGCGGTCGCCAACCATGATTCCAGCAACGTCGTCTACAACAGGTGCATTAAAACTACGCACATGTTCTCCAGCTGGTGTTTTATTAGGATTGATGACAATAGCGTGATTGTCATTTTGCAATTCTTGCATTTGTAATTTGCAGAATTTCAATAATTCATGATGCGCCTGGCGTTATGCGAAATGAGGTTAGTGTAGCCACAACGCATCCACGCGATTGGCGTCCTCACCGCTTATGAAGTATATTTGTAAAAATTTATGTGTTTCTTTTTGCATTGGCAGCACTTTGTGGTACACTTGGCCTCTGATTTTGAACGTTGAATTCAATTGTTGACCATTTGCCGCAGTATTATGAACTATTTCTGTTCGAACCACTTAGAAGAAACTTGTACCGGTACAAGAACCGGTTCATGGGTACATCTAAACCGTTTTTCGGTTCGGTTCAATATTTTTGCACTAAGTGTCTATATTATGTATTAAAACTTTTCTTTTACGAAAATTATTATTTCAAGAAACATTTGGTGATCAGTATTCAAATTAAATAAAAGAATGTGTTCTAAAAGGTCTGCATCTACTTTTGCCCTTAAATCAAATAACATAAATTTTAGTAGATTTATCATAAAAATTGCATTTTTAGCATGAACCGAACCATTTTGTGGAGTGATTTTCGGTTCGGTTCTGTCTTTTTAAAATAAAAACGGTTCGGTTCATGATTCGGTTCGAAGCCCAAAAAACCCGACGGTTCGGTTCAAAAACCGGTTCGGTTCAGAAACGGTTTCCAACCCTGGTACGCACCTGGACAAAATAACAGGTGTGATAATTTTTTTTGTGAAACAAGTTTGGTTTTTATATATTTCTTTATAATTCTTTAAAGAACCAGTAAGTTTTCAATAGAAGCATACTTCATCTTCAAAAGAAAATAAAAAAGGCTACAAATTCTAAAAAATAAAAATGTATTTGTTAAATTCATAAAATACACCAAATTTCGAGTGGTCAGAATAATTGTGCCCAACAAACTTAGCAATTAATATGAAAATTTAATTAGTTATGGTCCCGTTTTGCATTGAATTAGTTAGGGGCGTTTAATACCCTGAATATCCGCCATTATCCTTGATGACTTTTTCGATTCCTCTGGGCATAGACGATATCAACTTCCGACAAGTTTTATTTTGACAAAACGTCTTTGAAATTTCACGTTTAAGTTGGCTCCAAAGATTTTCTATGGGAAGAAGTCTGGGGATTGACTTCGCCACTGAAAGACGTTCACATTAGAGGTGTGCAATGGTCAAAAAAAAATGTACATTTTAATTATGTTCTTTGATATGCGTACTTCATTTACTCACTTTTTAAAATGATAAAAGTACTACTCGAACTTTGCGTCTGCAGTATTGATAGTAATATTATCAAATTTTTAATGTAATCTTTGGAAACGCTAAAGTTCGTATTGCACATTTTATTTATCTACTACAAGCAAAAATGTATGTACATAGTACGAGCGATGCGAAGTGTGCGGACGTAATACACAAACAAAATTATCATGATCGTGCACATTCTCTCAATTTCTCTCTCTCTCTCTTCTTCAAAGCGTAGTATGTATACTTGCATAGTATTAAACATACTAAGCAAAGTAATTCTAATACGCTGTAGATATTGAAAATATTATATATGTACTATAAGCAAAAATGTATGTACTTCTTTTGTTCTTTTTGAAGTGAAACTTCTTTAGCGAGTTGTAAGTCCAAAAAAAAAAGGCGTTACAGTAATCAAAATGAATGTTTATGCATGAGTAAGAGAGAAATAAAAAGTGCTTTACTGATGTGTGTTTACTGTATGAAGAGCGTACGAACAAGTGACCGAATAACCGACCACCAGCCGAAGATGCTTTTCTGTCTCTCTCTTCGTGTGCCGTAGTTGTTGTTGCGAGTGAACATACAAAAGAACTCTCTATCTCAATTTCCGTTTGTCGAGAAGGGAAGTGCGGGGGTCGTTGCTGTTGTTTGGTTTTGTGCACAACTTATCAACAACAACACACCCATAAACATTTGCATTTTCGCTCTTCTCTTCAATCATATGTGCGAATTGATTGAGCGAATTTAAATTATGCTTTTCATTTGTGTGTGCCCTACACGACGCCGATCTCGTATATTAATTTGTATGCATCTCGCTGAGACTTTGCTGTTATATGTCATATAAATCAATACGTTATTTGACCAAATTATTTCAATTATTAATTATAATATGCTTTCAACACTAAAATTGCTTCTTCAATAGTGAAATAAATGAATAATATTATACACAACTCTAGTCATTATTTTAAAACTTTATTTCTAACATTTTGTGCAGCAGTTTCACTTCTATAGTGTGCTTATATAGGTGAGGCACATTAATTTTTTTACTTTGGTGTATTTTATTCGAATATAAAATTATTTGCGACATAAAATTAAATATAGAAATGTTCGTATTTTGATACTAGAGGGCTGCATTGAGCGCAAAATTCGGGGTTTGAATTACTCATGCCAAAAATGAATGATAAGTTTTGTAACCAGATATGAAAGAAACTCACATAGTAATAACCAAAACCAAAAGTTCTGGTTATCGCTATACGGCGGCACTCATAGCTCGCAATTCTATTTAGTTGTAAAAAAACTGGTGCACTCAGTGTGCGAAAGAAGAAGCCATTATGAAACTTTTAGCGTTTTTTTTTGTCTTTGCAAATAACTATGTGATTAGGAGTACATGCAAGCGAAACTAAAGGCAATGTTAATGCGTAGAATGCGCTCACTTCACTTCGCTCAATAACGACGGCATTTCAATATAAGTATGAAACACAAGCCAATATATGAATAAAATAATTATTTACAGCATCGTTTACTACGTTCAAACAAAGCTGAAATAGACAAAGAAGTAAGAATTTCACCAACAGCGCAAGAAGCAATAGTCACACACAAAATAAAAAATGAATGAATGAGTTTTATCAGTGGCACACGAGTTACTCGTATTAACCAAAATTATTTAGTGTTTCTTCTGTTTCACTCAATTATTCGAATTCTCTGAATTTGAATGTCGCACATCATTTTTACTCAAACTCAAAAATCTGGTTTTTACTGTTTGTCGCACACGAGTTTTTGAGAGTACTCAGTGGTACTCAGTGTGTCTGTTAGTTTGAGTGCGCTGATGCAGCCCTCTAATACATACTACGCTTTGATGAAGAGAGAGATAGAGAAATTGAGAGAATGTGCATGATCGTGGTTGTTTTGTTTGTGTATTTTGCTTGCAGTAAATAAATAAAATGTGCAATACGAACTTTATCGTTTCCAAAGGGTAAGAGTAATACTATTAAGCATTTGCAGTTAATACATAACAATGTATATTTAATCTCGCGTACGAATTTTACTATGTTCGATGAACGATGGTATATGTACTATTTAGTACATATTAGTATATATATATATATTATATAGTACTACGCAATACGGTTATATCATTGCACACCTCTAGTTCACATTATGCTCTTGGAGCCACTTATCGCGATTAATACTTTGGGTTATTGTCCTCCTGAAATGTCCACACAAGCGGCATGTTATTCTCGGCATATGGTATTCTAATAAATATTTGTACTTGAATCTATTCATTATTCCATCAATTCGATTTATCGGGCCTAAGCTTTGATAGCATGAAATTCCATGCCTTTCGGTCGACGAACATTTCTTTACGCATCATTACCAAACAAATTAATTTTTGTTTCGTCACTCTAGAAGATATTGCGCCATTTATTTTCACCTTGGGATCAACACCAGGTTTTATGAACCATTGCAAAGTTTTTCCTCGTCTTTAAGTTAGCAATTCTAAGCAGAGGAACTTTACGGGCTATCATACTGTGTAGATATGCGCTTCATAACCTTCGTCGAACACTTCGCGATGGTAAAATATTCCCAATTTCACTAGCAATTGTCGCAGATAATTTGAACGTCGCGTTTAGCTAATATTACGATACGATTGCAGATTGTATGTCACAATGAATTTGTATGTGTTCCCTTCATCTCGGAGCTTGCGAACAAGTCTCTTTTCCTCTGGACTGCAGTGAGTAATCCATAAATTAGCTTAATTTTTACAAAAATACACCTATTTTTTTGTACAGCTCAATTTGAAGGATGAACAAATAAACGAGCCACATTATTTACCAAGAAGCAATTTTACTGCGGGTATATTCCCCCATTTCATTTCAAAACAGTGCTGCCACACTTGTAAATCGCTTTCGCGATTGTAGAAGGTATGGTAAAAATTTTTTCTTTACAATTCTGGAATTTTTGGGGTTCTCACCTAATATTTTGTCCAGGTGTGTATATTAATAGGTCCACATACGTCAGAATGAATTATCTCTAATAACCTCTCCGATCTACGTTCTGATTTCTGAGGAAGAGGTAGACTGAATTTTACTCATCGAATATGTATTGCAAACAAATTTATCATATTTCTTCAGTTTCATACTTGTCACCATTTGCTTCTGTTGTAATTCTTTCAGACTGTCATAATTAAGATGACCATATCTGTTATGCCATATTTGAATATTACTATATTAAATAGCTTCTTGTGTAAGGTAATCTTCTGGATGGCCTGTATCGTTCCTGTAGCTTCAACCATGCGTCTGAAGAAGTCTTACATTCTTTGATGTTTTGTAGTTGTGTCGACTTTACGCTCAGCATTACGGTTGCTAACGCCTTTTGTCATTAGTGTTCCATTGCGACAGTTCTCCTGGATTGGTTTCGCCTGAAACCACTTCCCACAATCCGCCGTGCACGAGTACACTACTCATCTGTACCGACTAGACAGCTGCGTGGCTCCGCTCACAACTGAAGTCCAAAGAATGAACTCGAATTGAATTGAGTGAGAGCGATGCACGAAATGAATGAAGATGAATGCGACTGTATTTTGAGTTCGAAAGCCGTCAGCATTCTGTGAAATCAGTTAGAAAGAATTAGCGTGCGAAACGAAATGAAAACTTCAGCATAGCCGAACACATCCGAATTAATTCGAATTTTAGTTTGATTTGAGTGAAGCGCGCTATCGTACAAGGAAATGAGCGGATAATAAGACGCAGACATATGTTAGTGGTTGTGTGTATGTATATGCGTACTACATATGTTGTTTTTGTTATTTTCTTTCTTCATTTCCTTACGCACAGCAAAACAACATCAACCCTTTGTTCTTATGCAAAAAATTAAGGCATTCGAATTAATTCGAAAACAACATCTCATTCTCACTCATTCAATTAATGCATCTTTGTGTGAATGTTGTGCGACTGAGTCTGACGTCAGTACACAAATTCACTTGAATTCTTTCGCCGTCGCATTTTGTTTCACTCAGTTTATATTGAACATTGTTGATTCAAACATAGTTTTTTTGCCATCATGCAGACCTCTAGTACAGACCAATATTCATAATTGGTCTCATCAAGTCTTTCAATTGAATATAGTGACGTCATGATTATATCGACGCTTTTTACAATATTATCACTATTGGCCCTTAACCTGATTATTGTATAAAAATTGATGATAAATAGAGCCTGTAAAAATTGTTTTTATTGTTAAAACAATTATTTTAAAAATTTTTGGTATTTTTTGAAAAAAACAAACATTTTTATGAAGATTTAAATTTTTTTTTGTTATTTTATCCGAAAGAGATTTTTTTCGTTATTCAGTAATGTACGAGGATGGGTCAATAAGTCCTTAGAAAATCCAACAGATAGCGCGACTATTACTGTAAACGGTCTGTTTTCATGCAGCATCACTACCGTCTAGGTATGCTGTGAAGTTTCAGCCAGATTGGTTGAGTTGTGTGTTTCTCGTGCATTGAAGAAAAAAAATTTGTTTGTTTACAAAAATAGAGAAAATTGAGTTTAGATCTGTTATTAAACATTTTCATATAAAAGGCTTAACAGCAATGGAAATAAAAAATGAGTTGGATTTAGTTCACGGCATATCTGCTCCTTCACTTGCAACTATTTATAACTGGTTAAATGAATTCAAACGTGGTCGTACATCAACAAAGGATGAACCACGCGCAGGACGCCCTGTAGAGGTGACTACGCCAAAAATGATAAATAAAATCCATGATATGGTGTTAAGTGATCGAAGATTAAAGTTGAGTGAGATAGTTGAGGTTACAGGGTTATCAAAAGGTAGCGTCATTTCTATTTTGCATGAAAAATTGTGTGTGAAAAAGATTTCGGCAAGATGGGTGTCGTGTTTGCTCACAGTTGACAATAAACGCAATAGAGTGGTTGCCTCTCAAGCTATGTTATCGCTCATGCAACGTAATCCGAATGAGTTTTTTCGTCGGTTTGTGACTGTAGATGAAACATGGACTCACCACTACATTCCCGAAACGAAAGAACAATCAAAACAGTGGATTTTGAAAGGCGAACCATGTCCAAAGAAGGCGAAAACCGTAAAATCTGCTGGTAAGGTTATGGCTACTGTTTTTTGGGATGCACGTGGAATTATTTTCGTTGACTATTTGGAAAAAGGAAAAACAATAATAGGGGAGTATTATGCATCTTTTTTGGACCAGCTAATAGAAAAAATTGAAGAAAAACGGACACATTTAAACAGAAAAAAAAATCCTCTTTCATCAGGACAATGCCCGCGTTCACACATGTTTACGATCAATGGCTTAAATTGAAGAATTAAAGTTCGAATTTGTCGACCACCCACCGAATTCGCCAGATTTAGCTCCCAGAGACTTTTTCCTATTCTCAAACCTGAAAAAATGGCTCAGTGGACAACGTTTCTTTTCAAATGAAGAAGTCATCAATCAAACAAATGCTTATTTTGAGGACCTTCCAAAATCTTATTTTTCTGACGGGTTAAAAAAATTAGAGGAACGTCTAAGTGTATAGAGCTCCAAGGAGGTTATGTTGAAAAATAAAAAAAAATTTACAAAAAAAAAAAATGTTTTAATGCTTTTTTCTAAGGACTTATTGACCCATCCTCGTATGAAGAGCTTATCTACGTTCGCTCACAAAGAGAGATCTCTTCTTATTTTAAAGTTTTGCAACCCAACAACAAATTATCGGGACCTGAACAAGCTAAGCTAAATGAAGTTGTATCGAATAATCCGGATGTATATTTCTTTGAAAAATTGCCAGTCATTGGATCAAAAATTAAATATCACTATGCACCAATGACATCCGTAGACGTAGAACGATCATTTTCAATTGATTTGTACATTTTGTCCGATAGACGTCAATCGCTTAAACAATCAAATTTAGCTATGCTTAATACAACAAT
This sequence comes from Amiota communis, assembly GCA_037043315.1. Taxonomy (NCBI): domain Eukaryota; kingdom Metazoa; phylum Arthropoda; class Insecta; order Diptera; family Drosophilidae; genus Amiota; species Amiota communis. The sequence goes on along the minus strand of JBAMAV010000040.1, from coordinate 26,469 downwards.
TTTGTAAATGATGATACAGATAATAAGAATTAAGTTCATATTTTGCATCTTTTTGTGTCTTTTTGGCTTGATTTAAAGGCCCTCTTACACGGCCAGTTTAATCTCAGTCCATTATCGAGTCGAAATCCGCACTGATAACCGAAACGATGACAAAAAAAAATGGACTAATGGCCCAGCTTATTTGTCAGACCATTTCGATGACATATCGATTAATGTAAACAAGTAAACAACTGCTTTGACTACTTTAAAATAAATTAGGGATCCGTGTTTCTTTTATGCAATGTGTATTTATTAAATTCAACTCTAAAATTATAAAACTAATGAACAATGAAAATTAAAAGACGTTTTGTTACACCAGTTCATTTAGGTTCTGTCTTCCTCTTACTATTTTTCTTTACACCAGTTGTAGTTGCTTTGGCTACTTTACAATAAATTAGGGATACGTGTTTCTTTTATGCAATGTGTATTTATTAAATTCAACTTTAAAATTATATAACTAATGAAAAATGAAAATTAAAACACGTTTTGTTACACCAGTTCATTTAGCTTATGTCTTCCTCTTACTATTTTTCATGTATGCTATGGATCATGATTTTATTTAAAAGTTTTAAGATGTATATAAATGTTATCCTTGCATATGCGAAAGATGCACGTTAGCACAATATTAACAGAAACAGTAATAGAAAAATGCCAGCAGTATGACAAAAAGGCTAAAAGGCAATGGTTCTAAGCGAAGTTCCTTCATTAAATATACATGCGACAAATAATTTCTTTTAAAAAGCCAAGCTAACTGGTTAGCAAATTTATTTTCCCCCACCGTGTCAGAGACGGATTTAACTAGTTAATTTTGTATATTTTTTCCTTTCTTAAGCCATTTCCTACTTTAAAGTTTGCAGTTATTTGTTACAATTTACTTCTCTTCTTCCTCACTTTCTTCAGCGTCAAAGCTAAGCCAATTGCAATAATACGGTTTTCATTAATGAGTCATTATATTACCACATGTTTTTACTTTTAAAATAAATAAATAAGAACAATATGTAACCAACAGTCTTCAGTGTTGTACACATAACTGATACGATTGACAACACTTAAGATTTGGACTGACCGTGTAAAAACAAGCATTTTGCCAATCTCTGAAGCGATAACATGGCCTGAGACTGAACTGACCTTTAAGCATGATTGACTGTATGTGGCGGTGATTGTGTGATTGAAGCGGTGATTGAGCAAAGTCAAATTCATTTCGGCACTAGAAGAGTGAGATAACAAAGGAGCATATATGTACGTTGTAGAAGGTGACCATGTAATTTCAACAAATTGCTATACTTTTTTTTCCTAGATATCGCGATTCTAAAAGTTGAAGTTTTCGTATTTTGCATAATGTGCACACATATCCGCCTCACCACAAGAGGTAGTGTATTTCCGTATTTTTTTAACGTGGTTTCCCCAGTAGACAAACTCCATGATCTATTGTGTTTAAGTTTTATTAGATAATATTTAATTGCTTAAAAAAATAGTACTATTCGTATTGATTAAAATGGGACGGATTATTGTTAAGTTCGGGGAAATTTTAATCTTATCTCAAATACAACATTAACGTCATTAATGCAACTGCTGTTTGTGAGATGGGTCACCCTTACCAGGGCTGGGTAATTGTTGCCTTTTTTAGGTCATGTTCGATGTTTTTTTTTTTGTTGTGTGCCAATACAAAACAGCTGATTGTGGGACATAACATTTTTAAGTAAACCATAAATTGTTAATTTTTTCAAAAGATTTTAATAAAATAAGTATCGGGAATGAAAAAGGGAGTTGCAAGAACTGTTTGCATACAGTGCAAAATGTTCTAAATCACGTATTTTTCACAAATTTTTAGTTTTAATTTAGGCAAAGGTCCACGTGTGTGTATAACCAAAACAAAAAACAGCTATTCCGAAAATACAAAATGCAATATAAACACTTTTTGTGAATGCAGCATAAAATGCTCAGTGTGAAAAAAAAACACGATTAAATATCTTAACTGGTCAATAGATTGAAATTATTTTGGAGCTCCATATAAGTATAATCATGAGAAAGCGAAACCCATTTATGATGATGACTTGTCTAGAGGAGTCAATCTTTTTAAACACACCTGCACAGTCAATTAAATCAATACGTTTATATACAATGTTTTAAATCAGCCCGATGCCGTCATAGCTTAATCAACGCGTCTCATCGAGCTGATCACAAATATATATACTTTATGTGGTCTACGATATCTACTTCTGTGTGTTACAAACTTCATGACAAACTTATAATACTATTCACTCCCGTGAAGAGTATAAAAACAGAATAGAAAAGAAACAGAAAGAAGGCTATCATTGGCTATGCCAAAGATGTAATAATCTTTACGCTCCTCCGAGTTGCATTCAACCATCCTTTATTAGCATCACATCAGTTTGAGTGGCAATTTTATTGTACATTTATTCTTTAAAAGTTTGCCATTTAATTTGGGTTTGTATGGGAGGTACCCCCTGAATATAGATCAGAAACTTATAGGGTCCAGTTCGACACGTTAAAAAACAAAAAACTTTTTCTAACAAGAACATTAATTTAAAGGGGGGTTTGTATGGGAGGTACCCAACCTGTGGTATGTGGGTGGTCTACAACCACAAAAACTTATGTAAAACCATATTGTTACAAGAACTTAATTTACAAAAGCAAAAGTCTTTTTCTTCATTATTCTTTTTAGGGTTCCGTATGAGCTTTTTGTCAATTTCATAGTAAATGCATATTCATTGTGTTTAGAATTGCTCGAGCATTGAGTGATTGAATACATAATTCATTTTTGTGGCAAAAAATCTTGAATGATAGTACGGAACCCTCCGTGTGCGAGTCCGACTCACACTTGGTTTATTTTTATTTATGTTCCTTTTGCTAAACTTCCTTTATTTATTCTTGTATCCCATATGTATATTTTGAAGTTTAGCAAAAAGAACATAAAAAATAAATAATTAAAAAATTAAAAACCCGACTTCAAAAAATACTATTTTTGAATTATTTATTTTTCCTTTTTTTAATTAATTATGGAAAATATTAAAATTTTGTATAGCCTAAAGCTTGACGCAGACATCAACAATAAGAACTTCTATGTACCAGTAAATCATAATGTCAAAATTGCAGCTCGATAAGATATAAAACAAAACCATGAAAAGGTTTTTCTAATATGAACCTTAATTAACGTTTGTACCAGTAACTCATAATGTCCAAATTTCAATTCGATAAGACAAAAAATAAAAAAGTTTTTCTAATAAGAACAACTTTAATTTTATTTCGCGCCATAAATCCGCAAATTTTTTTTTTTAAACCTATCTAAGAACACTTGGGTTATCAAGACGAATATAACGATACCTGTACTGTCGAAATCCATCGAGCCATTTGGAAGAAACGTGGTAATATATCGAGCTCTCGTGCGAGTTCCGCCGGAACTCGTTGGTCTGACATGGTCAGTCTAAAAAGTGTTATGGTAAAATTTGGACTCTTTTATGTGATTGTCGATAGTCTTGTTCTTTCTTTTTGTTGAGCGGCAATAAACAGCTGATGATGGCAGACAATCAGCCATGACATATTTCCATGTCTAACGGTTTTGCCACGGTTTTTTTTCGAACTCGACAAAATAAATCATCGGTGTCATAGAACAACACGAGATTTTATTTTTCGAACATAGATGTTTGAATGAACAGCTGACGCTTTTTGCGTTTCGTGTGATGCCATTTGTAACAAACACAAAATAAGTCGCCACGTAAGAATTATTTGTTATTTGTTTCGTTGCAATTGTAAATGCAATTTTACTTACGTATATTTAATCAAATAATTGTACTTTCATTTTTTCTGTTCACTTCTTTTGTTTACTTTTCTTCTTCTTTTTGTTTTCTTGCATTCAAAAGCACGAACACAAAATGCAGACATGCCACCTTTTACCAATGCTATTAATAAAACTTTTAGTTAACTAATTACATTCTACACATTTTTAAAACAAATTTAAAAAATCTAACATTTATGAATAACATTTGTACTTTATTTTATCATATCAACAAATTGAATTGCAAACAAATTCGAATCTTCGAAAATGACCAAAATTATATCCGAGCAATATGGCATGTCCAGCATTGCATGTTGTTTTGCTGCTTGTTTCTTTTTGTTGAGATATCAAATACGGTTTTGTAAAATGAAAATTTTTCCTAAACACAACTGAAATGTTGAATTCTATAAATTCAGATTACAGTGGAAAACAATTAACTACAATTGTGGGTACTTTTTTAAATTTAATAACTTTACATAAGGGAGAATTTAACCAAAACGTGTCTAAAAAAACGGGTGATTTTAAATCGCCAGTTGGAGATTTCTGTGAAACAGTGAATTGGAATTGCGTTGGAATTAAGGCGAAAGAGATTTCCATGACACACCTGAATATATATTTTTTTTTTCTTTTTTTTTTTAGTTCCCAATTGTTTTTGTATTTTGTATCTATTAATATTAGACACTTTATACATGTTTCTGAAAGGGTTGACAATAATTTTTTGAATACATCTAGACAAAACATTTTTTTAGATTTATAAACGATTAGAAATTTGTTTATTTACTACTTTATAGTGCTAGATCTACTGGCCTTGTCCTTTTAAGCAGTCTGGTTCTTGTGAGTTCGTCAATCGGAAGATTACTTATATCGTTGTTTACATGGTTTGCTAGTTTTAATTTGTGTTTTCTGCTCATTTGCTTAATTACTTCATTCACTGGTGGTATTCTTAAGTCACGATGAATGTTGTCATTTCGGATATACCATTCAGCATTGATTATAGACGGCTGCATCAGCGCACTCAAACTAACAGACGCACTGAGTAATACTGAGTGACACTCAAAAACTCGTGTGCGAAAATCAGCAAAAACCAGTTTTTTGAGTTTGAGTAAAAATTTAACCAGATGTGCGATCATTCAAATTGAGTTGATTCGAATAGTTAGTTGAGTAACTCGTGTGCCATAGATAAAACTCGTGCATTCATTGATTCATTCATTTTTCATTCTGGGTTTGACTATTGCTTCTGCGTCTTCGTTTCGATGCGCTTGTATACATAGTCCCATAATTATTTGCAATGTCAAAAAGAACACTAAAACTTTTAACTATTTTTTGGCGTCTTTCCAATATGATAACTTTTGTTTTTTATCACGAAATATTATAAATGATTACAAAAAGATAACTGTATTTATTTTCTTTTAATAAATTGTTTCTTACAGTTAAAATTTATCGTTCAAAGGAAGTTTTACTACTACTCTTGACATTGCAAACATTTATGGGACTATGTGTACAAGCGCATTGATCATTTCTTCATGTCTTCTTTCGCACTCTGAGTGCATGAGTTTTTTCACTACTAAATAGAATTTTGCGCTATGAGTTGCGTCGCACAACTATAACCAGTCCGTTTGGTTTTGGTTATTGCTATGTTCGTTTCTCTCACATCTGGTTACAAAACTCACTCATTCATTTTTGGCATGACACTCAAAATCCATTTTCTGTACTCAATGCTGCCCTCTAATTAATTAACATTCTTAATATTTTTGATGGTTGTCTTTGTAAAAGTGATATGTTTGTTGACTTAGCTGAATTCCATAAGATCAGGTGGGATATTGATAATGGTCTTATATATTAGCAGTTTGTTGTCAGTTGATAAGGCTGAATTTTTTGAGTTAAGCCAATATAATTGTCTGAATTTTATTTTGACTTGGTCTCTTTTCTTTTGAATGTGAAATTTCCAATTTAATTTGTTGTCTATACGCATTCCTAGATATTTTGCTACGTTTTCAGTGGGAATATCCGTCTGGTTGATTTGGAGCTTCTGTGGTTGGTATCTTGTCCTCGTTGTGTAAATGACATGGACAGTTTTTTGTTCATTTATTTTGATTTTCCATTTATTGAACCAGGTTACCATTGTATCTATTATTAGTTGCATATCTGATGTAGCTTTCGTCAAGTCTTTGTTGGAATGCAAAAGAACGGTGTCATCTGCAAATTTAGCGATCATTAATGATTCGTCTGTGGGGGTAGGTATCAGAAAACTGCAATGAGTATGATCGAACTTGTACGAATACCTTTGTTAAAAAACAATCAAATCAACTCAGAGCTCTGAAGCAACAAGCTTCCAACGAGTTGTGCATACGAAACAAAAATTATATGATGGAGCATGCACGAGCCATCATTGTATGTTCGCAATCGAACACGAATCAATACGTTTGCTTTTTGCATTAATGCTTCGAACGAGACTCTCGACCTGAACAGAGCATGAAAATTTTGATTCGAACTTGTTCGCAACATTCAAGTTCGAATCAGCTCTAGTTGAACCAAGTAAAATGTTTGTGTGGGTGCATGAAAATGCATACATGCATGTACATAATATTATATGTACTTGACGCTAGTATTTTAATAAAAACAACTGTACATACTTACATTTTTTTTATTTAACACGAAAGTAGATTGAGAGGCACAGAATTAACAAGCTTATTTATTCTTTTATTATTATTAAAGTACATATTTGGATACAAAGGAACTACAGTTTCAGACATTTCATTGCCTTAATTGTAAAAATAAAATTAAATAAAAATTTATAAATGATAATAATTCATAGTTCATTATTACAATAAGGAACATTAAGTTATTAACTTCTCCTGGCCCAAGTCTATTGCGTTTCTCAGATATTATATTGGCAGCTGAAGAAAATGACCTCTCAGCTGCTGCACTGCTAGGTGGTATTGAATGAATTTGCATTGCTAGTGTAAACAAATAAGAATATTTGTTTTTATTGTTCCTCCACCAATCAATTAGGTTGAAGTTTTCAGACATATCTACTTTTTCAGTACAATATCTTTCCACTTCGTCTTCAGGCTTTTCTATAGTTGTTGAGGCAGTTTGTTGCATTAATTTTGAGAAAAAGAATGCATCGCTTTTTTTATAAGAAGATAAATTTTGGCAACTTGCATGAAGATTACTTTGCTCCGAGTTAAAATCAAAAGAAAATGTTTGTGTCGAAGTAGATGAAGGTGTGGTTGGAGATAAAGAGCCATTCCCCGTAATTAATGAATGCATGCGAGAAATGCAGAAATTATTTATATCATTTAACTCATGTGCTTGCATTTTTATGGCAGGTGGATTCAAAAAGAATGCAATTTTATGCCACAAACCTAAATTGGCGACCCATATTTCGTCAATGTATTTTGATATATTTTCCTTCAATTTTGAAAAGCATTTGTGTTGTCAATTTCAATGTTGAGTTTTACGCATTGCAATTACATCGAAGAGTGAAAATAGGTAGGGGGCTACAAAAAAAATAAAAAACAGGGTCTATAGGTACCTTCTTATTAAATGTTTGGACAGTCATTTTAGTCATTCAAGCTATTCCAACTGCACTAGCATTATGACAATTAATTTGATTATCACTGACGACTTCACTGACAAACTACAGCCATTTTGTTGCTAGGTATCTCGAAAGAGCTCTCTCTTTGTGAGCGATTTCTCCAGTTTATATAATTTCATAGTCTTTGCATAGAGACTGAGTGTGCGGTTATTCATATTTTTACATACATTGACCGTTCAATTACGTATACAGGCCAATGAGTACTCTTCAACTTTTAGTAACGCCAAATCACAGGAATGGTGATTCATAGGTAAAAAATAAAGGTTGTTTTTTTGAGGTATGCCGTAAAACACAGCTTAATGGTGTGAATTGCAATGAATTTGGCTTTATTCAAAAGATTTTTTTTGTTGTTTTTCTATTGCGATGTTTAAGTCACATAAAATGAAACGAAGATCAATGTGAAACGGTGGGCGCGGGAGAGACGTAGAGGGGATACGCATTGGCGCGTGTAGCAGTGATGCCATTTTTCCGGACAGCTCTATCCTTCGATCCAAAAGACAACAATAAAACTACTGCAAATTTTGTAAGTACCGCAGACAAAGAGGATTATGACCTGATAGATGAGGCAATAAACTCATCTAATTTATAAAAATAAATTTATAAGATAAAAATTACAAAATAATCTGTGCTATATTTGTGATAGATAGTAGACAGGTGCGTAGTTCGCTCACAACTGAAGTTCAAAGAATAAACTCGAATTGAATTGAATTGAGTGAGAGCGAGACACGAAATGAATGAAGATGAATGCGATTGTGTTCTGAGTTCGACAGCCGTCTGCATTCTGTGAAATGGGTTAGAAAGAATTAGCCTGCAAAACAAAATGAAAATTTCAGCATAGCCGAACACATCCGAATTAATTCGTTTAATTTGAGTGAAGCGCGCTATCGTACAAGGAAATGAGCGGAGAATAAGACGCAGAAGTATGTAAGTGGTTGTGTGGATGTATATGCGTACTATATATGTTGTATTTGTTGTTTTCTTTCTTCTAAGGAAATTACGCCTAGCAAAACAACAACAGCCAAAAAAATTAAGGCATTCGAATTAATTCGAAAACAACCTCTCATTCTCACTCATTGAATTCGTGCATCTTTGTGTGAATGTTGTGCTACTGAGTCTGACGTCAGTACACAAATTCTCTCGAATTCTTTCGGCGTCGCATTCTATTTCACACAGTTTTTATTGAACATTGTTGATTCGAACGTAGTTTTTTTTGCCATCATGCAGACCTCTAAAAGGAAGCTGGAGTAGAGAAGGAGTGTTTATGCATGAGTAAGAGAGAGATATGATTACTTATGTTTGTTTTTCAACATTTTTTATATTTTTTCTTTGTTTATGCAACTCTGCTTCTTGAATTGTGTTTGGTTGTTGTTATTGTATTTTTTAACTAAGTACACACAAAATAATTACACTCTTCGTTTTTTTGTTGTCGGCTTTTACAGACAAAGATTTTGCGGCAGAATTCTCTCCTCACACACTTGCTTGTTGAGAAGGGACACACGACGCTTACGTCATAGCTTTGTCGTGTGTACCAAAGACAGACTGCTTCCCCCTTGGTGTCACATAATGACATACATAAATAAATTTTTAATAATATGCACTGTAATGGTCAGGAGCAACGGAGGATAGGGGGTCGCGAAATATTTTTACACACTAAGTGGGTCGCGACACAAAAAAGATTGAGAAACACTTGCACGTTGGTACGAAACCCTTCATTTTAAAGTCGGACTCACACTTAACGTATCTTTTTTTATTCTTATTTTTTTTTTTAAATATTTGTGAAGTACCGATGGCTAGTGAACGTTTGACCAACTTCGTTGTATGTTGTATCCCACACACATACACAACTGTTCTAAAACACAACGATTCTGCGACAACGATTTTTGTCGATTCCTTTTCATTTATGTTTCTTTCTCAAGGTGTGCGTTCTGTCGCCAAGCTAATTTCTCCACAATTCGCTTTATATTTATAATTTATAAACTTTGACAATGTAGTTGTGTGTAATGGTACACACGAACGCGACATCTGGCGCGACTGACGTCGACTTGCAAAATTTGATCACTCGCTGCTGCTGCCACTTGCGCTGGTGACCAAAAGCAGAAGCAAGGCAAAATCAAAAATTATGAAAACGACGACTTAGTGCAGGCGCGAAAGGTATGCAAAATATGAGGACTGCATTCTGTAAATAGTTTTTAATTCAGAAAAGCTTGCAGATTATGATTCTGGATGTTGCCAGGAGGTTTGCTGGTCCATTTTTTTTATACCCCACCCCCTTAAATATTAAGTATACGTACTGAACAAATCCTTAGGAATCATTTTAATGATTATTTTAGTGACAATATCAAATTGTTTCTTATGATTCAAGATACTTATATCTAAAAAAAATTTTTTTAACTGTCAAGAAATTCTTCATATTCAAGAAAGTATGCAGCCTTCAATACCGGATTATAAGGACAGTAACTATTTATTGAAAAATAGCCAAAATAATTTACAGTTTGATAATTTGCTCTGGGTCTTGTGTAGACTGCAATATAGTCAAACAGAAAGTAATTTCTGCCGACCATTTACAAACTCAATACCAGGATGGACTCCATTTCAACAAATACTATCGTCTGAAACCTCACCTGTTTCTACTTTTGGATTTAGTTCGATCATACCTCAGCCACCGACTTCCAAAGACGTTGTCTATACCGCTAAGAAAAATTATGTCAACATGAGTCTTCCACTCAGTAAAAAATAGCAGTGGTTTCATGCGACATGGCCATATATCTTATCGCAAAAAATATTCAACAAATGAAGCAAGAACTTGACAATTAAGAATTGGATCGTTACATTTACAAAAAAATTCTTGCAATGCTTGGGCCAATGTCTAGAAGGTAGTGGACTCGATAGTATTCTTACTGAAGCCGATATTTATGGTATGAATATTTTGTCGTCAATTTTCAAAGGTACTCAGTATAACAGAGGTATTAGAGCACACAAACTCCTGTACGAAGCTTTAAGAAGCATACAAATTGTCGAATTTATTGAATGTATGAATTATTCTCAAGATTATTTACCAAATCTAAACACTTGTCTTCAAGAAAAAGAGACAATACAGTAGATAAAGATCATTCAGGTCTAATCGAAAAATAAAATATTTACACCGATATAGTGCTGATGAATCTTCGCAATGTTTGCTTAATATAGTAGAATATGGAGAAGCTATCTTAAATACGTACGAAAATGAGCGATTTGTACTGAAAATAAAAAGTCATCCGACCCTATTAAAAAATGTAAATTTCACAACTTTGTAACTACTTCTGAAAAAAGAAGTAAAAGTAATTTTAATAAAAAGTTGCAAAATGCTACAGATATATCTTTCAAAAAACATTTATGTTGGATAATCAACGTGGATTTGACACAAAAATTTTAGCATCCTACGAAATTTTGAATTACTGCAAGTACCTTTTTGACGCAGTGGGATTGTACAGGAAATCTCCAAAATCGGAACTCGCTCTTGAAATTGAAAATAATTATAAGTGTGGTACAATCACTCGCAGGCCGTTTTAAATTTAAAAACATCAAAAATGTATATTGTTGATGGTATGACACTTGTTCATTGAACCCAATTAAAAAATTTCAACACCTTTGCCGATTTTGCTAAGACATTCTTCAAAAGAATTCATGATCTTTTCTTTGTATTTGACAGATATGATGATATTTCGATAAAATATTTGGAGTCAACTTTACGGAGTAAAGGTCAAATGATTAAAAGTTGTATTGTAATAATTTCTTGTCAAGCACTAAAAATAAGTTACAGCTCGTTCGATTTCTACTACTACTGCTGCTCCTAGATATACTCAAACAAAAGAAGATTGTGAGTTATATATTTGTGGAGGATTTGATGATCCAACAAAATGCTTCAAATTACAATGCTCTACACTTTTTGAAGTACCTGATCTAAATTCGAACCATTTAGAAGCTGATTCAAGGATGTTTTGTCACGCAGTAAAAAAAAAACAGGGCTGTAAATCCAATATGGCTGTATCATGGCTAAGGATTATGATAAAGGCAGATTGGATTTACAGGCCTGTTTTCATCCTTGGCATTTATTTCTGGAATAAGCTGGCCCGTCTGGGTTGCTTAGGTCTATGGTTCGACGGTTCTTGTAAGAAGAAATACATTTCAGGATGTCATTTGGCTGTTCAATCCGTTGTCGAAAACATTTGTCGTATTTTGTCAGCATTACACTGAAAACACACTAAGTGGTTGTGATTCGACTAGCAGATTGGGCTCGAAAAAAATAATTTTAAAGTTGCATCGTTGAATTTTGTGCAAATAGCTCTAAGGCATTTAGGAAATCCATACCTAAGTGTCGAACAGTTAACAGAAGTTTCTCAAAATATCGGGTTCGGTTTAAATTTATTAAAAGTAATTTGCACATCACATTTACATTTGTTAAGAGCTTCAGCACAAAGATATGTATGGATAAATGCTGACCAAACACTACTACAGCCTATTGATTGCACCTTATTAGGCTATGAAAAAAAATTGGTAAATTGTACTCAAGGCAACTGACGAAGCGACCACTGCCAGAAATGTTGAATCAGCCCTGTAAATGGTCATCAAATTGTCAAACAAAGTCTTGTTCTTACAAAAAATTTACAACTAAATTGTATTTTGCTCTGCAAAAGCATTAATAATGACTGTCAAAATAAAAAAGATTGATTAATTGTATTTTCTTGGATGACTTATGTTCAAATTGGTTTTTTTTTTGTATCAAATAATTATGTTTTTTTTTTTTTTTTAATTAAATAGCTATAAGTATCTTGTTTTTTTTTTACAGATTGCGAACTTTTAGTAGAGGACAGTTGTGGAATTTACAACTGGGAAGGTGCTCAGAATAAATTCATTAATTTGTTACGTTCAAAAAATGCCACAATATTTCTTGATCCCAAACCTTTTCACATGGAAATTGTACGCACACGTCTTTTGCCAAAATTCTGTGAACAAAACAACGATTCGACGTTTTCGAGGGTGAGTCTTATAAGAGTGACATGTATGTTTTTAGTAATTTGTTTCATTTTGATAGGCTGCTATATATGAAGTAATACTCTCAGTTGCTTTGGAAAATAACTGTTATAATTTGCTGCGCGATTGTGTACGCAGTTGGGTTGACGGTGGTTTTATTAGTAATTTAATTTCATCTACGGATTTGTCTTTGTTAACATTGACCAATTGGATAAATAAGCGTGCAAGTCAAATTAAAGGACGCTGCACTGATATCTGGAATGGATTACTCAATGCTGATCGTTATCCATTAAATGAACGCGAGAAGAAGGAGTTAATATTCATAACACGCCAGTTACGCCTTTTAGCCAACTTACTGGCCGAAATACTGCGTTTCGGTAAATCTAGTATATCAAGTGATGGTAATCAAAATTTATTAAAATTCTTTAAAATTTTATAATTTTCGTTATTTTTATTTTTCAGTTTATCTAAAACTTGTTGAAAATGAAATGGCAGTACGCCTCGCAACCGATTACCAGGAATTATTAAATTGGCTCATCAGTATTGGCTTACTACCTGAAAGTCTACCAAAAGCTGAAATAGTAAAATTTGGCAAAGTTCTGCCCGGTGTGCGTTACCCTTATGAGAAGTTTACTCAATTTTACTCCAAAAAACGTTCATATTTTAATAAATTGTCTAAACAATTTATTATATCTCAAACGGGCACTAGTCGTTTGTTGTTTATTGATTCAATGCTCCATCATTTCAATTGTGGTAACGAGCTTTCTCAATTTTGGGCTGAAAGCGGTGGCAAATATCCACCATTTTCCATAGAAGCATTGCTACGAATAATGTTAGTACCTAATTTAGAGATTGAACAAAAGTGTGCCGTAGTGTTATACTTTCTCCTGGATTTAAATACTTCAATAGACGAAAAACTATACGAGCCTGTGATGTCATACTTTTTAAAATTCAAAAGTGTCTTTAAACTGTCAGAAAGTCTGGTTAAAAGTATAGAGACTTTTTGGAGTTTAGATCATGGCTATTTTAATGTAAGTTCCTCTTCTTATTTATGTACTATAAAATATATAAAAACATTAAAATCTGGAATATATACAGTTATAAAACTCGCAAAAACCTAAGAGATATTTGTAACGAAGTATTCCAAAAATCAATCAATGGGCTCGTTCAGCAGAAGTCAGCGCCGACACTTTTCGTTGACTTGCTAACCGCTGTCTAATTTCTAAATTATGGCGAAGTGTTCTTTGAATTGGTCTAGCCACCATTATTGCACTGTCACTTCAAAAAACTTATTGCACCGATGGACTTTAGTTTTTTTATTGGCCATAACGTTTATTTATAGACGTACTTTCAATATAAACTAGTGGGCAAATAGTTCTCTTCACACCTATTAAGAACATAACAAAAATTCAGTCGAATTGAGAACCACCTCCTTTTTAGGGTTCCGTACCCAAAGGGTGCTAAGCTTCCGCCGTCCGTCCGACTCCGCTGTATCTCATTAACCGTAATAGCTAGATAGTTAAAATTTTCACAGATTGTGTATTACTATTGTCATGATAGCAACAAATACTAAAACTAAAGTAAAGTTAAACCAGAAAGAAGGCTATCATTGGCTATGCCAAAGATGCAATACTCTTCACGCTCCTCTGAGTTGCATCCAACCTTCCTTTCATCACTTCAGTTTGAGTGGCAATTTTATTGTACTTTTATTCCTTATAAGTTTCTCATTTAATTTGAGTTTGTATGGGAGGTACCCCTCCTGGTAACCCTAGGATCATGAAATTTACACAGTTGATGAATATGGATCAGAAACTTATATTGTCCCAGTTCGATTCGTTAAAAAACAAAAAACTTTTTCTAATAAGACAATTAATTTAAAGGGGGGTTTGTATGGGAGGCATAGCCAATTACCGAGTTTATGCGACGCTTGTATCGATTCTGCGAGTTTCGATATAACGAAAACCTTATCTATAAACACATTTTCAAATCGAATTTCACACATGAATCGATTTGACGAAATCAGCATATGAGAATCAATTTCGGCTTTGTAAATCGATTCCCGGTGTCGCATATACACAGCGCTGTCATTTCGATTTGTATTTCAGAATGTTGTTTCATAAGAGTTGTCTTGTGGTAGAACTCTTTTGCTTTGTTTTAACTTTTTTTAATATTTTGTGATATATATACTGCAAAATCATTGTAGAATGTTATTAAAAATCAAGATAAGTATTTTACTTATATATATTATTTTATTCAATGTGATAAAGTAACTTATTCTGTTGAGAAAACCACATTATATTTATGCAGAATGACAGAATGAAAACAAACCAAAATCGATTTAATCAAACTGATGTCGACTGCCTCTTATAAACATAAGCACCAAAATCGTTATATCGAAACTCGCAGAATTGATATAAGCGTCGCATAAACTATGTAAATGATAGCCTTCTGTCTGGTTTTTGATAATAAACGACAAACAGCTGGTTGAAATCCGCTGATTTAAAAAAAGCGGAGAATTTTTATGATTGATTTTTAGTCAGCGCAATCACTAATTTGTGACTGAAATTGTAAAATTGCCATTCACAAAGAGCAAAATGCAGCGAAAAAAGTCAGCGATGACTTCACCTGAACGCGCCAAATGTTGAATGTCGATTATGATTGTGTTGATGTCCATGAGGGCTGTGATGATAAACTCATGTGAATGTATGTACTAATTTATTAGAAATAAGTAATTTTATATTATGTTTCTTTAATGTGAAGTTGCAAATCTAGTGAATTCATGATATACTTTCTTAAAAATTCCATGTTTCTAAAAGGGCACGAAATAGTCTGATAAAATTCTAAATAACACTTAAAATTAAAATTCACACAATTTTAACCAATTGCACTCCGACAAAATTTGTTGACCTGCCAACAACTCTGTGATTTTTTTTATGAGAAACCAGCAATGCGAGGACTTTCAAATATTTCTCTTTACAAAAACTCGTTTTTAATTCACAATTGAGTTTATTGAGACTGTCATAACTCAAAAAACAGCATTCTGAGAGAAATGCATTTATAGTTTTCAATTTACATACCAACTGGCTAATTGTCGAAGAAATAATCTCTTCTCACGCGGAGATTACGAGGGGTACTATGTATATTTCGGGATCTGGCAACACTAATGTCAATAGCTGAAATCCGGCAACACCATAATAAAGTTTGACATTTTTTAGCATAAACGTGCTCACAACGTTTTGATGTACAAGTGATATTTGTTTCATTTACAGTGAGTTAAGAAAATCAATTTGGACAAAAAATGGAAATTTCAAGAGAAGGTTTTCGTTGGATAATTTTTCATAACTTTCGACGTGGATTATCTCAATTCTTTGTATGGCGATAAAGCAACATCAAAAACCACAGTATATCGCTGGTATTGTGAGTTCCACCGAGGTCGTAGTTCGGTAGCCGAAGAATTCCGTGAAGGTCGTCCAAAATCGGTTGTTGTGCCACAATACATCGATGCAGTTCATGAACTGATAATGCAAGATGTGACATATCGTGAGATAGAGGCATACTTGTACATTGGTTCTACTTCAATACATTCGATTTTGCATGAACACTTAGTTGTAAAAAGAAATTGCAGTCGTTGGATACCCCATAATTTATCAATAGCCCAAAATATGGCTCGCGTCGATTAGTGTAAGGAAATACTTAAAAAGTTCCACCTTGATGCTTCAAAAGACGTGTATAAAATCGTGACATTTGACGAAACATGGATATATGCATATGAACCGGAAACAAAACAGCAATCGGCCGTTTGGATGTTCGAAGACGAGCCAAATGCAACAAAAGTTGTTCGGGCTCGAAGCACTGCGAGGCAAATGGTCGCCTGTTTCTTCGGCCGAATGGGTCATGTACCGCTTGAGCAGCGTAGGACGGTCAATTCTGCGTGGTACACGACCATTTGTTTGCCGGAAGTCTTCAGAGAAATTCGCAAAACCAACCGCCAAAGACGAATCAGTCTCCATCATGACAATGCGAGCTCTCACACATCTCGTCAAACAGGTGAATTTTTGAGCAGTCAAAACATCGAATTTATGACTCCGTACAGTCCTGATTTGGCACCCAATGACTTCTTGTTCCCGAATATCAAAGGTAAACTGAGTGGTCAACGATTTACGAGCGCCGAAGAAGCAGTCGAATCGTTCTAAAACCATGTTTTAGAAGTGTCTCAAGAGGAATGGAAAAACTGCTATGACAAATGGTTTGAACGAATTCAAAAGTGCATTGGTCATCATGGTGGATATTTTGAATATTTAAAAATGTTTGTTATTATTTGCTATTCCCGAAATATAAATAGTACCCCTCGTATGTTAGTTATTAACATAAAATTTTTACACAATATAAATTTGATGTAACGAATATAATCGTGTTTCTTGAGTTATGACATTCTTGAAATAATAATAATAATGTACTAGAGTTGTCGAAAATTCATTTCATTTGGTGGCGCAAATAAAAACAAGAAAACTAATGAAACGAATGGTATGTATTTGTATGTAATTCGCGAAACAAATGACAAAAAAAAAATTAATGAACCGCCTCGCATTCGGTTCATTTGCTTTACTTCCAAATATTTGAGAATCTTCCAAATCATTCGTAAATGTTCTGCTTCGGCAACCACTTTGGCTGAAGAACTCGGCATATGCGAGAGAGAGAAAATAGACGAACTAAAAAGTTCGTTTGAAAGAGATGGTATCCGATGTCTTTCAAATATTTTTTTTGTAACACAGAGTCAATGATTCAGCGTAACAAAAAGCTGAAGCACGACTTCCATGTATTCGAATGTTTTCCCATTCCATTCATTTGATTTTAAATTTGGTTCATTCGCGTTTGGACGGCATTTGAAATAAAATATTTGAGCACGCATTTGGTGAATCCCATTCATTTTATTTGGTCCACCGAGTACTTGAAACTTGCTTCACTCATAACAAAACAAATGTCTTGTTTGCCGTTTCATATACATTTGTGCACGACTGTAATAAGTATCCATCTTTAAAATTTGTGAAAGATACTTAAATACCTTTTACCTTTAAGAAAAAGAGTAAAGGATTTAAAAAGGGTGCGTAACGGTAGATAACACATTATTGGAAACTAGAAGGGCCTTATAAAGTATATATTGAAATCATCAGAGTGAAGAGACAAATAGCCATGTCCGTCTGTCTATCTATAAAGCTTACAATGTATTTGTCAAAGAAATGGATTTTGTGGTTGTCTCAAAACACGAATTGTTGTTTATACGATTTTAATAAAACAAAATTTTATGGTGTGAAACCGAAGATAAATTTTCGTTAATATCATAGTTCGCAAATAAATGACAACCTTTTCATTAGGTCCACAAGTAACCGTGAATTGTTATCAATTATTTTTGTTTGTTTATGGCAGGGCCAACCACTAAAGGATTTATTAAGCGAAGTTAGTTAAAAGATCTTTCGTGTGCTTGTATGCATTTTTTACATTCTTATGTGTGTCTGCCTTTGCATTGCAGATGACTATTATGTGTTACCCAACAAACATTTTGATGATTGCATTTTCAAAAGTCGTCTTACTAAATAGTGTTTGACTCCTTTTTGTGATTACAAATTGAGTTTTCAGATAAAATTAATAGCAACAAATATTAATAATAACAAAAAATAATAATAAAAAAACATTACAAAATGGTCGCTGGGTAATATTTGCTTTGTTGTCCATATCCCTCTCTTTCTGCCACTTTCTCAACCACACTTTCTATCACACTCTCTCTCTCTTTCTCTCTCTCTCCTATATTCGCGTCACACAAGAACAAAAGAATTTTTTTTTTTTGCTACCTGCATTGCTTACAATTCACGACGTCATTTGCGTGTAGTTATTTGATTGCATTGTTTTCCACTCTTCCCCTCTTCTTTCCACTCTACGACGCAGTTGACTCACGTCACACAACAACTAAACGAGACATTTCGCACGGACCTTTTTTTTCGGGACAATAAGCCATTTATGTTGTGTGAGATTAAGCAAAAGGTCCCATAATTAATATTATTTTTATTTAAAAATGAAATATACACTCCGCGCCACTTGAATAAGACACCTAACAAACTTTTTTTTAAAGTTTAATTTTGCAGATCCAGAAAAAATACCATTTATTATTTTAATTTTTAATGAATCTATAATTAATTCCGAATCAATTTCAGAAGGATTTGTTTTTGTAACTGATACAGTTAATTTGTTAAAAATTTTTTGGTAAAGTAACTAGAAAAAAACACGCAGAATAGGACATCTCTTCAATAAACCCGTTTATTAAAATTCAAATGTTTCAAACATGTGTAATTCTTCTTTCGGAGTAGATTTAATTATTGTCAAATGCATTTGAAAGTTTTTTAGTATTGGGTTGTGCCTTCTTTTTGCTCCAAAACTTCACAGATCCTTCTTGGAATTGATTCGTACAACTGGGCTAAATAATTGAGTGGTATTGAACTCCAAGCTAGTTTGATGGCTTCTATTAGTTCAGGTATGGTTCCATATTGCTTTCCGTGTTAAACATCCCCAAACATTTTCGATGATGTTTAAATCCGGGGAGTAAGGTGGCCAGCTTAAAAGAGCCACTTTCTGGCTTTCAATATAGGATTTGACGCTTCGGGCAGTATGGATTGGCGCATTGTCCTTTTGATATGTCCATTGCAAGGGTCCAAAAAGGTTGTGGAAGAATGGAAATGCATTTTTTAGGACACCATTGTAAGCCATCGCATTGATTTTTGTTGTCAAAAATTGTAACTCACAGGTGCCGTAATACGAGATCGCTCCCCATACCATGACACCTCCACCCTTGCTATGTAAGCGGTCCAAATGATGGGCTTCCTTTTTTAGGTCATGGAAATAATAAGTGTAGCCATCGGGTCCATGTAAATTGATTTTTTTTTTTAATTGAGAATATGACGCGTTGCCACTCCATAGTCCAGCTCATATGATTACGGCAAAAAAAGAAGGCGTTGCTCCTTTCGAAGTGGATTCAGTGGTGGTTTTTTTTTTATTTTTAACCTTTTTAAATGTTCAGCTTTCGATATTACACACCGAATAGTGGATAGGCTTGCGTTAAGTCCACATTTTGCCTTGATTTTGGATATTGAGTCGTGAGAGTTTGAGGCTTTTATCAAAATAAGTTATCTGTCCGCATCAGAGAGGACACTTTTAGTACGGTCTTTCATGTTTTTTTTCCATATTTTAACTCGTTGGCTAAAAATGCGGACACCACTTGTCGGCTTCTTTCGATTTTTTTTTGCGATTGTGGCAATAGGTAGACCACTGTCCTTGAAAGCTTTTATTTTTCCTTTTTCTATCTCCGTTAAGGCTTTTCCTCGCCCATTTTAGTTAAATTTGATATTTAATAATTCGAACTATTCTCAAAAAGCGATTAAACAAAAAAAGTGTGCACATAGCACATGTAGAAGTCTTACTAAACAAATGTTCTGTTCAAGTGGCGTAAAAATTTGTGCATGGTTTTTGATGGATATCAAAACAAAATAGCAAAATACATATAACGGTTTATTTCCAGAGCTCAATTTTTTTCATATAGACAGCTTAATAGTCATTGCAAAAAACACTCAAGAAAAAACCATTAATTGTAATGTTAATTTTTGAGTGATTTGCATTTATACTGACGGTTTACAGGGTGTCCTATGCAAGTGGCGCGGAGCGTAAGTATAACGGTCGGAGAGAAACCGAAAAAATTAAAAAATAAGTGTACCGGTCGGAGATATCCCGAAAAAATTTAATTTACTTTGAAAATAAATGATGACAGTTATTTGCGAATTATGGTTAATATTAATATTTTTTGTTTTAGGTTGCTGTTGAGCAATTTCTTTCGCCAATTAATAATATGCAAAATTGTCACACATGGCAAGTGGAATTATTAGTTGAAGCATTGCTTACACAAGATGAGCAGAACTTAGCGGTGAGCATATTAGAAGCGCGCTCTGGTGGTATTTCGGATGTGCTTAAATTGAAGACATTAATGGCCAATGAAATGATAACCGAAGCTTTTCATTTTGCACGTACAAAGGAATTTACCTCGAATATGTCATTACTTGAATTATTCTTTTCTAGTTGCATTTATGCTTCCAAATTTGATGTGTTTCAAAATCTTATGCTTAATGAAAGAGAAAACCAACTTGTACAAAAAATATTGCGTCAAAGCAAAACGCCAGGTGCTAAAATGATGCACTGTGCATATTTGTTACAAAAATCCAAATACATTGAAGCCGTCTCGTATATGGACGAATTATCACGGACGCGTAGTATCGTTAATAGATCTGATGAATCACTCAGGTATAAAAGCATGGATAACAATCCAAATTTATTGATAAGCGCATATAGTACAACAATGGCGCCGATTACACAAAATATCACCGATGTCTATTTTCGTATAAGAAACAAAATCCACATGAGAGAAGTCAATAATGCTGCACCACAGCCATTTAGTTGTCAATTGACCAAACAGAATGCTAATACCTTACTTGGTGGCATCTATCACAGTTCTGCATTAAGTGCACATTTTGCAACATATTATTGGGGCGATATGACAAAGCCATCTGAAAAAACTACAAACACTGCCGAGGTTCATCTGTTAAACTTAAGAAATGTCCCCTTTTTACGCAAGCCACAAAATGAAGCATCCTACTTGGATCTGCTTGATCAAATTCCATTATGCTATCCAACAACTTATCAAAAACCCGAGAAGCGAACACTTGAAATAGAAGAAGTTTCTACTGTGGCGTTATTACAAAAAAATCTTACACAACCACATAAACGTAGACGTCTTTGTAGTAGGGAATTTATGGGCGATGTTACAACATCAAAAATTAGTGAAAATGTCGAAAAACCTCCATCTATCAATTTGTTGTCTCAATTGCCAGCATTAGACTTAACACATATGAAATATAATGCTATCGCCGAACAACAAGAAAAACAAAAGAATTGTGTCAATAATGATTTTGAAATGGTGGACATCTCAATGACATCGGATTCTGATGAAATTATTGTAAAATTACGAAGTGAAATTTTAGGTTCATATATTGTAGATAATACTGATGATGAAAATAAATCCGTGCCTCATACCATACCTCCAAGCTTATCAAGACATAGGAACATAAGTAACAATAATGATTTTTATTCGCCATTGACTTCTATAAACATCACGCTTGCTCATAAGGTGGACTCCTCACCACCTGTAGGAAGGAAGGTGGATATTGGACCAAAGCCTCGTGCGTCACTCGAAAAGATACGTAGCATCTTACAAACAGAAACTTATTCGAACATTAAAACTGCGTCTACAGAAAAATCATTAGAGCCCCAGATTCGTTTACAAATAAGCGACGGCATGACACCAGTTACGCTAAACAGCATTCAACAGAGCAATGATTTCATGCCATCTATTTGCTCATCAAAAGTCTGCGATACTCACTCAAAGTTTATTTTTGATCAAGCAAAATCATCGTCCTCTTGTGGTGTCCAGTTGTCGGAACGCGCGACAGTTATCGGTAGTTCAACCTCTGGAATAAGTGCCTCTACGCGTATGGAGGTAAATAATAAAACCACATTTGAATTGAGACTACAATCAGGCGAAACCAATGATCTTGCTTCACCGATAAACCCTCAAATACTTGATACTACGCTTGGTATGTCAACTTTGGACTGTACCGCGGGGTATCAAAACGGTATTGTGGATGATAAAGATGAGTTGTTATCTCAGTCATCGAGCAAAAATAAAGATCAGTTTAAATCTAAGACATTTTATGCCAGTGAAGGAAATGTGACATCTTATTCATTCAGCAACGATGAAGATGAGTTAAAAACTAAAGAGATAAAAACTCAGTCACAATGCCTCGAGACAGTTAATTCATCTGGCAATTTAAGTGATGATAGGCTTACACCATGGAAAATAAATGAAAAGGCTTCAAATGAAAATTTAATGGATGACACTTCACATGATTCATCATTGTCAAGAAATTATGAAGACTCTGTACAAGATTTCGAAATTAATGCCGAAAGTGTAGCACCTTCGATTGAATCCTCTGTGAATTCAGCAACATCTATGGAACACCGGGGAAAATCTCCAATAGCTGATGTTGTTGCTATTAACCAAGAGTCAAGATGTTCTGGATCTTTGTCAATCCTTAGTAAAGGTTATCGTTCGGTTTACATACTAAATAATCTCGAAACCATCACTGAATTAGATACCACCAAGGAATCAAGTGATGAAAAAATCGACGAAAATTGTGACTTTGTTGTGCCACTTGATGCTACTGAAGTGCATGGGTACATTTCAAGGGAGTCTTGTAACACAAATGAACCTAATCCCGTGCGACCATTAAGATCGAAATTATGTACAGCTTATGAAATACGTCACAAGGAGTCTTATGAGTCTTTTTTTTCACAAGATGCAAAACTCTCAGAATGTGAAAAACAATCTACTTGTACCACCAATAACGATGATAAAAAGTCCAAAACATATGATCTTCGAAAAATTAATAAGAATCCTATAATCAAGATAGAACGACTAGTCGATGCTGAAGTAAAATCGTCACCTACGGATGCATCAATTAAAAGCAGACTTCGTCGTAGTAGTTCATTACCAATTAGTATATCTACAATACCTAACAGAAGTTATAATTTGCGCAGGAGTTCAAAATCAAACACTTCAACACAGAACGACAAACCTACTTGTAGTACACCAACACCAAAACGGCGCAGGAGTGCAGTAATTGACAATGGAACAGACGAGACAATACTGGAACCGACTGAAATAAAAATGCGTTCAAAACGTTGCCTTTCTATGCCTCCTAATAATACAAATTATAATGCACCACACAGCTTAGATTATGCAATGAAACATCTCGCGGCAATTGATGAAAATGGTCCCCTGATAAAAACACGATCACAGCTTAAACATTTGATTTCAACTGACAGTATTTACAATGTTGAGAAGACTCCAAGACGTTCAAAGCGTTTATCATCTACTGAATTGACACCAAGACGCTCGTTTCGTGACGATAGTAATTCAGTTCCATATGCAACATCAAACAGCAATAATAACACTGATTCTGGTGAAGATTCTGTTGATGTTGAAGGTAATAATGATAAGATTGATGTTCAAAACAAATCATCAACCAGTAAAAAAGGAAAATGCAAGGTCATCAGAAAAAAGAAATATGATGGACCACAATCAAGAAAGGAATGTCGTTTAACACGCTCAGATGTCGCTCTCGCCAATAAAACAGAATGTCACACATCAACCCTAACTGCTCTGAGTGGTAATAATACTACAAAGAGAACAAGAAGTTCAACAAAACAGCGTACACTATCATCATCTTCTGGTTGTGTTTTAATTGATAGCACGGATTATATATCGGTTCGTTATTCATTGCAAGGCAGTTATCAGCGAAAGCGCACATCTCGCGATTCGTCAATGCCCTTGCTTTTAGAGGATAATGAGATTATAACAGAAAGTGACAGCCAATCGATAGATGCTCTAAGTAACGATGGTAAATATGTATTGATATTTTTTATTACCATATTTAAAATTTATTTAAATTAAAAGATATTGTCTAATAATTTTGATTTGTTTTACATTTGAAGCACCGTTAGCGGTATTATCATCATCATCGTTGCCTTTGACTACGTCTAAGAACATTTGTAACAACATGAAATCGAACCAGGACTAATTTTATTAGTATTAACTGATTATTGGAAAAAATAAGTTAACTATGAACAAATAACTATGCTATATTAAATATTTTAAATATAAAAAAATACTTTCTAATAAATGAAATAAAAAACAAACGTAAACTCTGCCACTGGTCGCACAAATGATTACGTACATTTTTTATATGGTCCTTTCTAGGGTTCCCAAAGGGTGCTAACGAGACCCTATTACTAAGCTTCCGCCGTCCGTCCGTCCGACTCCGTTCTATCTCATGAACCGCAGTAGCTAGACAGTTGAAATTTTCACTGAATGTGTATTTCTATTGTCATGATAGCAACAAATACTAAAACTAAAATAAAGTTAAAAAATTACAAGGGTCCCCAGACAAGAGACGTGTGCTCCAATATGCACTGCGCACAGTTCTAGAAGCTTTGTTATTTATTTCGTTTCATATTTTGGTCATGTTTTCTTTTTGTAGAATACTTTTAGGGTTTATGAATATTTCGCAAAAGCTTTTTGTCAATTTCATAATAAATGCATATTCCTTGTGTTTGGAATTGCTCGAGCATTGAGTTATTGAATACATAATTCATTTTTGCGGCAAAAAATCTTTTACGATGGTACGGAACCCTCCGTGTGCGGGTCCGACTCACACTTGGCTGATTATTTATTAATTGATAAAATTTTAATTATGAATTTCTTCCTTTGAAATGGTTAGCTTACCTATATGTAAAAAATAATATTAAGGTTTGATGGTGGGAAATATAAAGCAAAATAAATACTGCTGTAATCAGAAAAAAAGTTTTTAAAGTCTCAACAAAATACTACGATAATTGATACGTTTTGTACAAGGGACAAAGATTATTTTTCTTGACAAAACTAGTAGTATATCTCAAAAATTGTAGGATGGGAAAAATAAATAAGAGGGGGAAAACGACGTGTCCTCATTAAGTGCTGTGGTCACCATGTGAGAACAGTTGGTCGATCAACGGAAAAGGGACCACTAATCATAGCTTAGCTAGTCATAGACTTCGCTCTCTGTTGTCCGTAACAATCAGGTTGCAATGCGAGTGTTTTAGATTTTTTTGCCGAAAGAAGAAGAATGTCAAACCAATCTACAACAATTAAACGCAAGCATCTAAAATCAGGAACTGTTAATAATAACCGTCTGAAAACTTAGCGTCTACATCAAACAATTTTCCTATTAAGAAAATTAGCATCCAACGTGCAGACTGCAATTGTTTCAAAATACTATGTGTTGACGATGAAAATGAAATGGTGGCGACAACCCAGACTGTTACTGATGACTCAATGCCTATCCAAAAACCTGATGTTCCTAAGCCGCCACCAATTACAATCCCAAACGTCATTAACATCAATTGTACTTTAATCGGTAATAGTGGGAAAACTTAAAGTCCCGCGTGTCCAGTTCCATAGTTTTCAGCTATCTGAGGAAAAAGCATTCAAGGTGGTGATCAAAGGACTCTACCATAGCACCACTAAAGATCTCATCACTGATCATATTGCTAAGCATGGGCACAAACTCAGGCATGTGGATCTCGAACATAATGACAAAAATGAGCATGTATTTGACATTAAATTACCGTACAAACAAAAAGTTACTACTTAAATTCGATGACCAATGCCATCGCTCGAAAATCATAAACAGAGGCTGTGCTACTTAGCAATATCACTGCTGAGACTTTAGCTTCAGCATTCTGGACTTACTGGGTTTCACGTTTTGGGTCTCCAAAAACCATAACCACGGATCAAGGTTCTCAATCAGAATCGGCAATCTTCAAGGAACTAGTTCAATTCATCGGTAGCAAGCACGTTCATACCACTAGGTATCATCCACTAAGTCGTTCAAAGTATCACTGATGTGTAACAGCAGTACACCACGATCACAGTACACCGATTACCCAGCGAATTCTTGGAAGATCGGGACATAACCTTAGATCCTGGTATTTTCACCAGCACCCTTCAACAGCACAAGCACAAAATTAGTCCAACGTTAACAGCTCATTATACCAAAGAGAAGATGTTTCTGGTCAAAGGCATTGAACAACGTTCCACGTTTTCTTGTGCACTGATGACGTCAAACAACTCCTTGAACCACCGTATACCGGACCCTATGACCCATCATGAAGCGTCCAACTGAACTCGAGTACGTAATACTGCTGAACAACTACAAAATAGCTGTATCGGTTGATCGCCTCAAGCATTTATAGGTCCGTTTAGAAAAAGAGAAAAATAAAATATTTTTTTGTATTGAATGGACGGAGAAAGGTCTTGCAACTGAAATTAAGT
>JBAMAV010000036.1:0-103559 GCA_037043315.1 Amiota communis | reverse complement strand
CCTAATAATAATAATAAAAAATAATAATAACATTGTTTAACACAACAGCAACAACTACACACGCCAAAGAAACCAAAAGGAATATACAGACGGACAGATAGACAGAATGACAGACAGACTCATCGAGCTGATGAAGAATATATATATTTACTTTATGTGGTTTCTCTTTGTCTCCCTCTGTGTTTTATGCCAGCTACATATTATGCGATCGACTGTACGATCAAGATCGAAAGTTTTTGATTTTCCATGCAATCGTGCCATGATCCGTCCCCGCACACGTTGTGAGTGTCCACAAGCTACATGAAATTATACAATCAGTTGCATAATGTGTGGCCGGCATAACAAACTTCTTAACAAACTTATTTTTTGGGGATATGGGAATTTCACACATTCTGTGAAAATTTCAAGAGTCTACTTAGTGCGGTTCGTGAGATACAGAAATCTCAAAACGTTACATTTTGTATTTTTTCACTGAAAATTTCATACTAAATTTTTGCCCAACGCCGCTAAAAAAGTTTCACTTCAAAAAGTAAAAGTGTTCTATTTCTAAATTATAAAACAAATTAATAATATAGTTAAATACACTACTAACTAAAAGAAGAAAAATATATTAAAAGAACAGCAATTTTCAAGACAGTTAAACTTACTTATATATATTACGGAAAAAAAACCGTAAATTGCAAAACTGGACATTTTGAAAATAATGCAGTTTCTCATTAGTCAACTGTAAGTGAATAATAAAAATTAAAAAAAAAATACATAAACAATAACCAACAATATAACAAACACAAAAATCTGATTAAATAAAATTAATATACAAATTAAAAAAAAAAAACAAAATAAAAAAAAATTAAACAGTCACAAACAAATAAAAACATCATAATTATCATCAAAACCAACAACGTTTTAACCATCATCCAACACAACAGTACCAGCAACAATGGGATCAATACCATCATAATCAGCATCAATAACACCAAAAGCAATAGGATCAGCAACATCATCGGTAACATCATCAGTAACATCATCAGTAACATCAACAGCAAAAACAGCAGGATCATAAATAACATCAACAGCAATATCAACTACTAAAACTACGAGTATACCCCGTTTCAAAATTATAACCGCATACGACGGCTGCTATTTATATTTCGGGAATAGCAAAGAAGAACAAAAATTTTTTAATGGAAATGGCTTTATTGTTTTTCAAAATATTCCCCCTGATGATCAATACACTTTTGCATTCGTTCGAACCATTGGTCATAGCAATTTTTCCATTCCTTTTGAGACACCTCCAAAGCATGGTTTTTGAACTCTTCAACTGCTTCTACGGCGCTCGTATGAAAATTGCTAATAATTTTTGTTCGATGTGTCTAAACGGGGTTTTGGTTTTACCGTTAGGTATGTTTATTGAAAGCTTTTTGTTTACAAATGTAACAACAACAACAACATATAAGGCGAGAATGAGAGAATAGAAGAAATGACAACGAACAAAAATTACACTGTGCGACAAAAAAAAGTATCTGTATTTGTTATTAATCTAAGTACGTCTGGTTTAAATAATAAATTGAAGAAATGAGCCACATAACAGTCTGGGCATTAAAAATATCTGATTCCGCACCTGAGAAATAAAATTACATAGTACCGCACTACAACACTTCCCGTCTTTTATGGTACAGGTTACATTACTGTTTATAAGTTTTATTTTTGTATATTGTGCTTGTGAGCTGTTAAAGTCTGTATTCCTGCATTCCTGACGTACTTAGATTAATAACAGATACTTATATGTGTAATTATATTACTATTTTTTTTTATAAAATTCATAATAATAAAAAATAAGTATGATTTTTGATTGAAAAGTATCATTTTTTCGCTCTCTTTATTAATATAATTTATCATAACTTTCAAATGGTACGTGTTAGAAGACGTTAACTGTTTCGTGTTCAGCATGTCCAAATTAACAAAAAAAATAGGTATTTTCATTAATGTTATAATTTAATTTTTTTTTTGTTGCACAGTGCAATCTTCACTAGTAATCTTCGAAATTGAATCTATCATAACTTTTAAATGGTATGTGTTAGAAGAAAACCGTTAACTGCTTCGTGTTCAGCATTAATTAATAAAGAATAGGTGTTTTCATTAATGTAATAGAAATTTTTTTTTCTTGTCGCACAGTGTTATTAGCAATTTTCATATGCGGTTTTAATTTTGAAACGGTGTATATAATACTAAGTATTACTACCATAGCTCAAGGTAAAAATTTGCAGCTAATATATTTCATATATCTTATATAAACGATACATGTCTTATATGAATTCCATTAAAAAAAAATTTTTTCTATATTACAAAAATACATATATATTTATTTATTTTATTTATTTATTTATGACAAAATACTGTCAACAAAGTACATTAAAAATACTTAAAATAAAGCCTTACAACTTACAACAACAATTAAGCACAAAGAAAATAAATCTGTCTCTGACCCAGTGGGGGTAATTTATTTGCTAAATAGCTAGATATGCCCCTACTCACGGCAAGTGTGGTCAGAGACAGACATTAGACACCCCAGCCACAATTTTGCGTCCAGATTCAGTCACGGTGGATGAAGAATCGTAGGTGTTGCAAGACTAGAGCGCTAATAGCTGTGGGCGAAATCTCAGGAGAAAGGATGAGGTAAATTTTGTTATAATTATCACATACGAGGGCTGCTATTTATATTTCGGGAATTGGCAATACTAATGTAAATACGTAAAATCTGGCAACGCCATAATAAACTTTGTTATTTTTTAGCACATATGTACGTACAACGTTTTTATGTACAATTGGTTTTTGTTTTGTTAACAATAAGTTAAAGAAATCAGTTTGGCAAAACAATGGAAATTTCTCGAGAGGGTTTTCGTTGGATTATTTTTCACAACTTTCGACGTGGATTATCCCAACAAGAATGTGTTGATGAACTTCGTTCTTTGTATGGTGAGAAAGCACCATCAAAAACGACACTTTATCGCTGGTTTGCAGAATTTAATCGTGGTCGTAGTTCAGTCGCTGACGAATTCCGTAAAGGTCGTCCAAAATCAGTTGTTGTGCCACAAAACATCGAAGGTGTGCGTGAACTGATAATGCAAGACCGACATGTGACATATCGTGAGATAGAGGCATCCTTGCACATTAGTTCCATTTCAAAACATTCTATTTTGCATGAACACTTAGTTGTAAAAAAGGTTTGTTCTCGTTGGATATCCCATAACTTATCAATCGCTCAAAAAAAGGCTCTCGTCGATTGGAGTAAGGAAATGCTTAAAAAGTTCGATCGTGGTGCTTCGAAAGACGTTTATAAAATCTGGACAGGTGATGAATCATGGATATATGCGTATAAACCGGAAACAAAACAGCAATTGCCCGTGTGGGTGTTCCAAGTTGAGCCAAATCCAACAAAAGTTGTTCGAGCACGAAGCACTTCGAATCAAATGGTTGCCAGTTTCTTCGGAAGAATGAGTCATGTGGCCACTATTCCGCTAGAGCAACATAGGACTGTCAATTCTGAGTGGTACACGACCATTTGTTTGCCGGAGATCTTCGCAGAAATTCGCAAAACCAACTGCCGAAGACGAATCATTTTCCATCATCTCGTCAAACAGGTGAATTTTTGAGCAGTCAAAACATCGAATTGATGACTCATCCGCCCTACAGTCCTGACTTGGCACCCAATGACTTCTTTTTATTCCCTCACATATAAAAAAACAACTGCGTGATCAACGGTCTACGAGCGCCGAGAAGCAGTTGAAGAGTTCAAAAACCATGCTTTGGAGGTGTCTCAAAAGGAATGGAAAAATTGCTATGACCAATGGTTCGAACGAATGCAAAAGTGTATTGATCATCAGGGGGAATATTTTGAAAAACAATAAAGCCATTTCCATTAAAAAATTTTTGTTCTTCTTTGCTATTCCCGAAATATAAATAGTAGCCCTCGTAGTACACGAAATAGATCATGTGAGGTAAAGTTAGTTGTGCAACTACCTAGAGCAAGAAGAACAAAATTCATAGTAGTACGACTAGGGACACAGAAACTAAGTTGACTCAAAAGCCCCGGCGAATCAACAATACCAGTAATAAGTTTATGAAGAAGGCTTATTCCTTAAGAAATTTGGCGATTACTCAACGAACAAAGATCTATAAGAAGAAGCCTGCTTGAGTAAGAAGGCAAACGTACACTAGGGTTCCAATTTAAGCCCCGAAGTGCAAAAAGAAGGAATTGCTTCTGTACCGACTCAATACGGTCTTGATGTATTTTGTATTGAGGGCTCCAGACGCACGAACAGTACTCGAGTACTGGGCGGACTAGAGAGAAAAAAGAGGATCGTTAAATTCTTTAGACCATCTTTTAATTAAACCAAAAATACTTTTAGCTTTATTAACAGTTGAAGAAATGTGATGATTAAAGCTCAGTTTAGGGTCAAAAATGACTCCGAGGTCACTGAAGGTAGAGAAACGCGAATTAAGTTTGTTTAGATAACGAAATAAAAAAAAAGGAATACTCTTTAGAGCAAAACACTTCTTTATTGACTTGTATCGGTCTTAAGACTTACTTATGCTAAATTTATCATGGCACATGCAAGTGCCGTTTTTCTTTACTAATGCTGAGCAACGTAAGCGTCGACTAGGATTCCGTAGCTTATGCTTGTGCAACTTTGTACAATTGTTTATATTATTTTTGAATTCTTTTCTTTAGGAGTTTCATATTTGTTTATTGCTTTAG
Source organism: Amiota communis (assembly GCA_037043315.1). Classification (NCBI taxonomy): domain Eukaryota; kingdom Metazoa; phylum Arthropoda; class Insecta; order Diptera; family Drosophilidae; genus Amiota; species Amiota communis. Next base: position 98,800 of record JBAMAV010000036.1, on the reverse strand, counting down.
GAAGCTTTTTCTGTTTTAATATATTTCTGAACTTTTACGATGACTTCGTCTGTTCCAGCGTAATGGTTCAGGGTCAAGTGGGGACACTTAACTTCTACCCCCTGTGACGAAGGATACTCCTGGATCTTTTCATTACCAGTATGTAAAATTAATTGCTTTCTTTTTAATTTAAATATTATTATTATTAATATAATTGCCATTATTATTAAACTAAGTATTATTGTTGAATTTGTTATTACAGTGTTTGTTTTTAATTCTTTTCTTTCTTTTAAATTATTAAAATGTGAAATCGCTATATCTTCAAAGGATAATTCATTTGTGAAGTTTTATTTTTTATTTTCAGTTTGTATAAAGATGTGTTTATATATCTCTTTCTTATTTGTAAATAGATTATGATGTATTGTTATTGTACAGTTTGTAAATTTTACAATTACATTGTTACTTATTTCTAAGTTATTAGTTTTATTGTTACAATTGTATTTCATTAAAATTTTATTTTTCGTTTGGATTATTACAATTTCGTCATTAATTTTATTTATTTTCTCTTCATTATCGTATATTAATTTACAATTATGTTTAAAAATGCAATGTTTGCTGTTCTTTAATTCTCCTAGCGATTTACTTTCTTCATAAATATATGAAGTATTATTTATTTGTATTGTAGTTTCTTCTTGACCATCTATTTTATAATTTAACAAATTTGTTACTGGTACTATTCTGGTCAAATTTGCAACTACATAATCCATAGGGATCCTGATTGCAAAGATCAATGAATTATTGTCGGTCAATACCGCTACTCGAATGAGTTTTATTTTTCCTAAGTCTATTTTATATTGATTTATTTCGTCCGGTGTTAGTATGGACGGATGGAAAATGTTGTATGTGGCTGAGGCTACTGTGTCAAGTATATGGTTTACTTGTTCGTTTAAATAATTAAGTTTTATTAGTTGGTCATGATAAGTTATAGTATCTTTAATGTTATTGTTATATTTGTTAATGGTATTCAAAGATTCTACGATTTTTTTGTCTGTCCTCTAGCATTGTATTTTTAAGCAGTGTAATGGATTTGTTAAAATGATTATTAATTTCAATCTGTTCATTGATTGTTGTTATGATTTGGTGATTATTATTATTATTATTAATGTTATTTCGTGAGGGTTTATTACATGCAGTATTATTTTAGTGTTATTAGCTATTTCTATGGGTGTTAGTACTAATCTTATAAGTCCATGCTGGTTATTGATTGGTAGCAGTGTTACTTGTGCTATTATTTGGGTCGGATATAGGCTGAGTAACAGGAGGAGTACCAGAAAGATTTGAATACTTTAGTTTTCGCTTAATGTTAACTGTGTGTATGTTATTCAGATTTGATTTTCTGAATTTTGGGTGTTCCTTATGCCTAAGGCTTCTATAATTCTTAATAAAACGTTCTTGCCTATATTCAATATAACTTTCCCTTCCTTAGTTTATTTTTTCAATTGTTTTTGTTTTTTGTTTTTCCATTCTATTGAATACCTCAGTATGATTCACTTTATTGTTCTATACCTCGAACGGTGTACATTGGATTGTACTATGATAACTATCATTATATAGCATTACAGCCTTATTCATTTGAGCTGTTATGGGTAGTTTTTCTTCTAAATTAAGTCTTCTTATCTTTTCTGTTAGTATATTATTTAATCTTTCTATATCGCTATTTCCAGTATGACTATTTGGTTTATTCGCATGGAAGTCTATGTTTTGTGCGTTAAGGAATTCTTTTACATTTGATGTATTAAATTCATTGTCGAACACGAACTTTCTAACTTTGCCTAGACAAATATTGTTGAATTTTATTGACAATGGTTCATTTGTTTCTATCGGGTAATGGGAAACATGTAGCATGCTTTGAGAATTTGTCTATGAATATGATAAAGGATTGTTTGGTATTTACGTAAGTGTCCACATGAACTATTTCATTTATTGATGTGGGTGTTTCTGTTAAGAGAAATTTGTTTTTTATGGGATTGCGGTCATATTTCCCTCCTGAACATATGTCGCAATTATTTATTATAATATTTATATTTCGTTTTAGTTTGGGATTATATATTCTTACTTTTAATTTTTCGTAAGTAGCTGTTATTCCACAATGTCCACTTACGTGTTTGTGAAATAGTGCAATTTGTTTGTTTAGATCATCTTCATACTCGATGTCCATTACAAACTTTGTGCAGTTAAAGAATTTTATTTGGGGTTTTGTTGAGAATTCCCTTATTATGAGTTCTCGAAATTTGTTGTATTCTTCATTTTTTAATTCGTTATAAATTCCTATTCTGCCTGTTGTTAATTCCCTACGTAGAATATTAAGGGTTTGATTGTTATTGATTTCACTTTTTCCTATAAAAAATCCTTTTATTATTAAATACTTGTATTGATTCCCTTTGTTTTTCCGTTAATATTATTTGTGTCTGAAATCTATTAACGACCGTCTCAAGTGTAGGTACATTGTAACTTAAGTCCTGTTCTTGGGAATGGACAGTTTGTACTTCACTTGATTCGTCGTTTCCTTCCCGGAAGTTGTTTTTATCTTCCCCATAGTTTATTTCTTCAATTCTTAGTTGTTCATTAGTGCTTAAGTCTTCCTCTTGAAGGTCGACAGCTTGAACTGCTTGTGGTTTGTTATCATGACTTGCATGATTTATTTCATCTATTGATATTCTACTGAGAAAATCAGCGATGTTATTATTTTTACCCTTGATAATTCTATTTGGAAATTATACTCTCCTAGATTTAATAACCATCTTTATAATCGGGGACTTATATCTTTCTCTGTGAATTTTGTCATCAGCCACTTGAGGGGTTGATGGTCACTTTGTAATTCAAATAATCTCCCAAAGACATATGGACGGAAATATTTTACTGCCCATACTATTGCGAGAAGCTCTTTTTCTATGGTTGCGTAATTAGTTTCATGTTTGTTTAAGGTTCTTGATGCATATGCAATGGGGTGTCCTTCTTGCTCCAATTGCAAAGTTACTCGCATCTGTTGTTATCACGAATTTCTTTGAAAAGTCGAGATATCTTAAAATTGGTGAATTTGTTACAATATCTTTGAGTTTTTAAAATGCAGATATGTAACTTGGGTCATACAAGTTGATTGACTGTCCTTTTTTTAGGTATCTTGTCATGGGGTATGCTATTTGTCTTTTATAAATTTTCTATGAAAGCCGGTCATTCCTAAGAATGACTTGATTTTCTTTTGGTTGTTCGGTAATTTTAAGATCTGTATGATTGAAACTTTGTCTGGATTTGGCTTTATACCTTTAGTAGTTAGTATATGCCTTAAAAATTGTGTTTCTTTCTTTAGAAAGTCACATTTATCCACTTGTATTTTGAGCTTTGCCTTCCTTAGGGCTTGAAAAATTGCACTTGTACTTGCAATGTGTTCTTGTAGTGATGTGCTAAATATGAGGATATCTTCCATGTATACCACACATGTTTTGTTGATGTGGTCCTTCAAAACCTTGTTTATTAACCTTTGAAAGGTTGACGGTGCATTTTTCAGACCAAAAGGCATACGAATGAATTCGTAATGACCGGATGGTGTTGAAAATGCCGTTTTTGTCCTATCCTCCTCTCTTGCCAGTATTTGGTGGAATCCCTTTGCTAAGTCGAGGGTTGTAAAATATTGCGCTCTGCCTAATTTATCCAGTAGAGTGACTAAGTTTGGTATTGGGTACTTGTCATCAATTGTATTTTCATTAAGTTTTAGATAATGAATGACTATTCTGTACTTCTTTTTCCAAGATTTGTCCTGCTTCTTTTCTACTACCCATAAGGGTCTATTGTGTGGTGAATTACTTTCCCTTATTATATTTTGTTGAATCATTTCTTGTATCTGTCTGTTGATTTCTTCTTCATAGATTTGTGGGTACCTATATATTTTAGAATACAAGGGCCTCTCGGTTGTTGTTATGATTTCATGGTGTACGTCGTCTGCAGTGTGTCACCATTTTTGAAAAAAATTTCATCAAAGTCAAATAAAATGTTTGTTATATTGTCAAATTCTTCCCCATTCAGGTGTTTGAAATCGAAGTTGTATTTGTTTTCGTTGCCTTCGATTAGTTGCAAGGTTGTTATGTTCTCTATAGAACTTGGATAGTTGAATTCCTCGAAGTGCAATTTAGTTCCGAGAATCTCAACATATCGTAATTCGTTGTTTTTTATTGCTTTGAGGGGTATTAGGAAATTTAGTCCGATTATGCCAGAATATCTGTCATTATCGAAGTCTACTAATTTCCACGGAAGTGTGCCCTTTCCCTTGAATTGTTTAGGAAATGGAGTAGTTAATGAATATTTGGCGGTCTTTATGCCTTTAAGAGTCTTATAAGCTAAAGGCTTGTTCAAAAAATGTTTCGTATATATTTTGTCGATGGTCCCGGGTTTTAAAATACTATGGTTGCCTCGGTATCTATAAGGCATCTAATGTTTTGGTTGCCTATAGTTATTATAATTACGGGTAAGCTACATCGGGTGGCGACATTAAAAAATTTACTTCTTCTTCGACATCAGCCTCAGTTTGCTCGATTGTCTGTACTTCTACAGGCTGGTTTTGGGACTTTGTGTTGGTATTGAAGTTGTTTCCACATCGATTTTGGCTATTATTTTTATTGTTTGTATTATTGTTGTTCCTATTTTGATTTTATTACTATTATTGTATCTTTGATTTCTATTATTATTATACCCGTTTTGAGTTTGGTTGTTATTTATTTAATTTATTTATTTATTAAATTTAATTATGACAAAATACTGTCAACAAAAAACATTAAAAATACTTAAAATAAAGCCTTACAACTAATTAAGCAAAAAGAAAGTAAATCTGTCTCTGACCCGGTGGGGGAAATTTATTTTCTAAATAGCTAGCTATGCCCCTATTCACAGCATGTGTGGTCAGAGACAGACATTAGACACCCCATCCAAAATTGTGCGTCCAGATTCAGTCACGGTGGATGGAAAATCGTAGGTGTTGCAAGACCAGAGTGTTGATAGCGGTGGGCGAAATCTCAGGAGAAAAGATGTGGTAAATTTTGTTATAATTATCACATAATACACGAAATGGATCATGTGAGGCAAAGTTAATTGTGCAACTACCTAGAGCAAGAAGAACAAAATTCATAGTAGTACGACTTAGGACACAGAAACTAAGTTGACTCAAAAGCCCCGGCGAATCAACAATACCAGTAATAAGTTTATAAAGAAGGCTTATTCCTTAAGAAATTTGGCGATTACTCAACGAACAAAGATCTATAAGAAGAAGCCTGCTTGAGTAAGAAGGCAAACGTACACTAGGGTTCCAATTTAAGCCCCGAAGTGCAAAAAGAAGGAATTGCTTCTGTACCGACTCAATACGGTCTTAATGTATTTTGTATTGAGGGCTCCAGACGCACGAACAGTACTCGAGTACTGGGCGGACTAGAGAGTAAAAAGAGGATCGTTAAATTCTTTAGACCATCTTCTAATAAAACCAAAAATACTTTTAGCTTTATTAAGAGTTGAAGAAATGTGATGGTTAAAGCTCAGTTTAGGGTCAAAAATTACTCCGAGGTCACTGAAGGTACAGACACGCGCTAATGAATTGTTGTCGATCGTGTAAGAAAGAAGATGAGGTTTCAGGCGATGAAAAGTCATAAACATGCATTTTGCGCAGTTAAGCTGAAGAAGATTGCATGAACACCATGAATGCAGTGATGTTAGATCATCTTGCAATCTGACTTGCGAAAGGATGTCATTAAATGAGAGTCATAGTTTGACATCATCGGCATATATCAGAACACGAAAGTAATTCAAGGATGAAGGAAGATCGTTTATAAAAAGGATAAACAGTAATGGGCCAAGATGACTTCCTTGAGGAACACCAGAAGTGACATCAACCGGACAAGAAAGAGTGGATTTAAATAACACTCGCTGAACTCTATTTCTTAAATATGGAGAAATCCAACAAAGAAGATCTTGCGGGAAACCTAAAAGGTCTAGCTTAAGTAAAAGCAGATAATGATTAACGGAATTAAACGCTTTGCTGAAGTCAGTATAAATAACATCAGTTTGACATTTTTCGTTAAAACCAAGATTTACTAAAGATGTAAATTCAAGCAAGTTAGTAGTTGGTGATCTATTCTTCATAAAACCATGTTGACACGGAGAAATAATAGATTTGCAGTAGTGATAAAGGGTAGAAGTGAGCATTTTTTCAAACAACTTTGGGATTGTTTGTGTTGTTGTTGTTTATTAGTGTTGTTAGTATTGGGGTTGTTGATTTGTTGATTGTTAGTAGTTTTTGGTTTTCTATGCATAAAATCAATTGCAAATGGATCATCTAATAGTTTGTTTCTAGTGTAAATTGAAAATATTTAATTTAATTGCATTGTGTCATTAATAAAATCTCTAGTGTTTCCATTAATTTTTTCTATCAGGATACCCACTAGATCTCTATTTACACACCATGGAGAATATAATGGTGTTTTCCTATCCTCTAATTCATATAACGTGTTAGTTTCATGTTTTGATATTTCAATAATATTAAATAATTCTCTTAAATTATATATATACATTCCTTGACACTACATTACAAATTAAATTTATGATATAGTGCCGCACTTTAGTTAGTGCATAGGGCGGAAACTAGACTCCTCCAGCGACTTCTGTCTTGTGCATAGTTTTTGATCTGATTCCAGGAACCGAATTTTTCGCTCTCACTGCGCACCGTTCTGATCCATGTCATCCTCGGGCGACCACGACTCCTTTTCCCTTGCGGGTTCCATTCAAACGCCGTTTTCGCCAAGTCATTTTCCTTCCGCAGTGTGTGACCGATCCAGCCCCATTTTCTTTTTCTAATTTCCAAGTTTATGGGAGCGCTGCGGGTAAGGGTGAGTAGGTCTTCATTTGATATTGTATTTGGCCAGAAAAAGCGACAGATAATGCGTAGGCATTTGTTTATAAAAGTCTGCAATTTATTACAGATCACCTCAGTCACCTTCCAGGTTTCCGAGCCAAACAGGAGGACTGGCTTAATACTTGTATTGAAAATTTTCAGTTTGGTATTGCGAGATAAAACATTTGAGTCCCATATCTTTTTGAGCTTGAAAAATGCTGCACGAGCCTTGCAAATGCGCGCATCGACATCAACGTCTGCTCCTCCGTCCTTTGTGATCACGCCACCCAGGTAGGTGAACTGGTCAACGTCGTCAATTGAGCCGGTTACCCCATCCATATGAAAAGTCAAGGGTTCTGTTACCGGGGTCTCCATCCGCATCAGTTTTGTCTTGGCCATGTTCACCTTCAGGCCTACTAGCCGCGCGTTTTCAACAAGTCTCTCAAGTTTTTTCTTTATGCCATTTAGTGAGTGGGAGAGAAAACAAATGTCGTCCGCGTAGTCGAGGTCGCATAATTTTTGAAAGGGATTCCATTGGATGCCGTCAGGAACTTCTTGATTTGTTTTCCTTAATACACCGTCGAGCACTAGAATGAATAGCAAGGGTGACAACACGCAGCCTTGGCGCACTCCCTTCGTTATTTCAAATTTCTCGCTGTTCTTGCCTTTGAAACGGACGCAGCATTCTGCATCGGTGTAGAGCTCTCTGATAAGACTAGTTATCTTATCAGGTACGCCGTTTTTACGCAACGCATCCCAGATGGCGTTCCTGTTTATGGTGTCAAAAGCGCGCTCGAAATCAACAAAGAGAAGGAAAAGCGGGGAGTGCCATTCGGCCGATTGTTCGATGATGATCCTTAGGGTGTTGATGTGGTCAACGCAGGATCTGCGTGGTCTAAAGCCATTCTGCTCTGGTCTTAAAACGGTGTTTAGGGCCGGGGAAATACGATCGAGAATTATAAAGGCTAGAATCTTCTGAATTGTGTTTAGCAACGTGATACCTCGCCAGTTTTTGCAGATACTCAGGTAATTCTCTTAAATTACTTACTTTTATTCCTCGTAGCATATTGAAAATGTCCGAGAAGGTCTTCTTTGGCCTGAAGTGACACTTGAGTTTCGTCTTCAATTCTGTCCAAGTCGGTGTTTCTCGTTCAATATGATGTTGAGTCCATAGCGTTGTAACTCAATGTTGTCCGCACATAACGTCATTGCTTAGTCAACCGATTTTAAAAACGGTACCAAATATGTTTCATTATTTACGGGTTGAATCGACCTGAAGTAGCCAAGGACATCTTTAACTGGTAGTCCTAGAGGGTTACATTGTTGTTGTAGATTTGATGTCTCCCGTTTCGTGGCTAGATTACTCAGGTGAGTTTGCAAATCGACAGTGTCCGTCTGGAGCACTAGGTATTGTTCTTTTTGTTTAATTTCTGCTTCTAATGCATCTATCTTGCTTCTTAGTGACTACTCTTTTCCTTGGAATAGTAATTGATCCCATTGTTTTATCACTGTATCTTCCAATGCCCGAACCTTATCAAGTAAAGTTTCATCATTTACTTGAAGGTCCAGAAGTTCTTGTTGCTTCTTTATTGTTTCTTCCATCATGTAAATTTTCTTTTGATACTCTTCCATGTCTGGCACTTGTTTAGCACCCTTTTTTCCTAAATATGTTATTCTTTATTGTACTCGTATATGTAGGCACAAATATTATATAAAATATATTATAATACACAAATATAATAGTTTGTTCACTTTTATTATTATTATTAGTAATTGTATGTCTTTGTTTTAATATATTATTTTATAACTTTGATTTTCCCACTTAAAAAATTGTGTGTTTTTTTGCTTTGTATTAATACACAAATATAATAGTTTGTTGTTGTTTGCGTTTAAGAGTTAATGGTCTTAAAAAATGACTCAATGTTATAAATGCAAATGTTCATAACTTCTTTAAAAATAATCGTAAATTAATTTTCAAAAATGGGTTTTGAAGCTGAGAGTACACACTTTGTGATAGAGCTTTGGAAAATTAAAGAAAAAATTTTGATCTCCCAGAATGACCTTGAATTACTCAAAATCCTAACGTGATGGGCCATTTTGGACATCAGATTCGTGTTCAGCGCGCAAAAACCTATGAGAATTAGTACCACAGGTTCTTGTAACTGAAAAAAGTTAAAATTTCGCAGGCCGGTGTAATTAATTATGTATGAATTGTATTAATTATGGGTTAATAAATATATATGGATAGTATTTATAACAATAATAGCTATAATAATAATAACTCTAGACAACAACAACAAAATTATAACAATAATTCAGTACAACAACGATATAACCATAATAATAATTCTGGACAACAATGACAGAATTACAATAATAACTCTGCACAACATCGACAGAATTCTAACAATATACCCAGAGAAATTAATAATTTACAAATAAATTCCAACAATGGTCAAAATTCACAAAAAGAATTCAATGTAAATTCACAAAAAGAATGCAATGTAAGTTCACAAGAACAATTCAATGTATCCATGTTACCATCAAACGTAATGGATCACGATCAACCACAAATTTGTTATGAAGTGAATGATTCTTTTATAAATTAGCCTCGGAATATAGCAAAGCCCCAATAATAAAAATAACTTTAACAAATATAGAATATTTAGCTCTGGTCGATACCAGTGCTGTTACCGTAAGCAAAGTCAGTGATAAAATAAATGATTTTAAAAGACATGCTATTAATCCAGTTGCTTTTTCAACTATTAATAAACAAGACCATTTCATAGAAGAAATACATACCCCATGTCCTAACGAATTCAATATGTATGAAAAAGCTTAACGAGTATGTAGATGGAAAGTCGCTTCATTCAAATCAGATAGAAAACGCTTTTGATAGAATAACTGTTTTAGAATTAAGAACAGAACAAGAAATCGAGAATATTTTTAACATAAATCATGACAATAATGAATAAAAAGTAGCTTTGAATAATATATAAAAATTTAAAAATATATTTTATAAAGAAGGTGATCAACTTACTCATACTCAAGCATGAAATCAACACTACAACAGATTAATTCAACACTTTATAGATATCTTTAAAAATACGTAGAGAAAGTCAGAACCCAGATTGCCAATATGGAAGAGCAAGGCATTATAAGACGTAGTAACTCTAGGTATACAAGCCCATTGATACTTATACCTAAGAAATTAGATAACTCATGAAAACAAAAATATCGATTAGTAGTGGATTATTATGAATTAAATGAAATAACAATGGACGATAAGTTTCCACTACCTAATATTTATTCCATACTAGATAAATTAGGGAAAGCTCAATATTTCACAACTCTCGATTTAGCTAAGCGAAGTCATCAAATCGTAGTCAAACAGGAAGACAGATGCAAAACAGCATTTGTAACTCCTCATGGCCTATACGAATTTGTAAGAATGCCTTTTGGATTCAAAAATGCCCCAGCTACATTCCAACGTCTTATGAACGAAGTATTGAGAGATTACGTCAATAAAACTTGTGTAGTTTTACCTGGCTGATATTTTAATTCAGTGTATCCTTACAAGAACATATTACAAATATCAAAGAAATTGTTCATGTTTTAAAAAGAAGGTCGTCGAAAATCCTCTAGCTATAACTTCCCTGCGGGTGTCGGTTGGGCAATGGGTACCAATGTTTGCATTGCTGCTAGGTCTGCCTGTGCTGCAAGAAGGTGGTGCCTAGCCAAGACCGATGTATGAACTTCCCTGTGTCTTCTCGGAGGATAACTTTACATATTACCCCAAGGAGGGATAAGGGAGCTAATACAAAGGTCATTGCTAAGAAGCTCCTGGCAGTAGGATTAAAATGCTAGGCGTAGGGACCCCCGATTAAAAAATTCAGATGGAGCAAACGAAAGAAAAAACACGAGCTGGGATATCAGTTCAGACGTTGGTGGGAGGATTGGCTGCTACCACCGGCGGGCACGGGGAGTTTACGAACCGTGTCGCCAGTGGCCAAACCTCTACTGTAACGGTAGCAGGTTATAGTTGGTAAGCAAAGACAGGAACTTAGAGAGTTCTTTAAGCTAGCCAAACTTGCTGATTGTGAAGAGTGCTGGAGAGAATATAAAAAAGAGATAAGGAGAGCCAAGAGGAGATCCTGGCAGATCTTCTGTGGTAATTTGGACAAGACTTCTGAGGCGTCGAGACTTCGGAAAATACTTGCCAAGTCTCCTATAATCCCTTCACTAATCCGCAAGGACACAGGCGAATGGACCATAGACGGAAAGGAAACGCTGGAGACACTTATAGAAGCCCACTTTCCCAGCTGTACTGAGGTTTCAGACGTCACTGTAACGACACGGGGTGTAATAAATAAGGTATGTAAAGGCTTAATTACATCGGTTAGACTGGAATGGGCCTTAAAATCGTTTGAACCCTTTAAATCCCCAGGACCAGACGGCATCTTTCCTGCGTTCTTGCAAAGGGTTGTGCTGTACTGACACCATGGCTTAAAGGAATCATCAGGAATTGCCTGAGGTTTAATTATAATCCGAAGAACTGGAGACTCTCAAGGGTTGTATTCATACCAAAGCCAGGTAAGAGCAGCCACTTGTATCCAAAGGACTATCGGCCAATAAGCCTCACTTCATTCATACTAAAGACGTTTGAAAGACTATTGGACTCGTATATTAAGGAAAAGATTTCAGCGAATCTAATAAAGAAATTTAAGACTGGGCAAGCAATGTGGGACTGGATGTGAATCCAGACAAGACGGACTTAGTACTTTTCACAACAAAATACAAGATTCCGCACTGGCTCCCTCCTAAATTAGGAAACATTGTACTGCCACCAAAGATATCTACAACATATCTTGGAGTCATATTGGATAACAAAGTGACGTGGAAGTTAAATGTGGAAGAAAGGGTGAGGAAACCTCTCAATGACTTTTATACTTGCAGGAAAATGCTCGGAAAGACATGGGGTTCATCTTCCCGTCTAACATATTGGATGTACACGGCAGTGGTTAGACCTATATTACTCTATGGTATCTTGGTATGGTGGACAAGTGTCAACAAAAAGACATACGTCAAAAAGTTGGAGAAGGTACAGAGAATCGCAGGGCTTTGTATAACTGGTGCAATGCGCACCACCCCTACAACAGCACTTGATAGAATACTCGACCTTCAACCTATAGGTTTGGCAGCGAAGAACACTGCAAAGAAGTCTGCGCTAAGACTAAAGGTAACGGGACAGTTTATACAGAGGCCTTATGGTCACAGTAAGATACATGAAGGTTTAAACAATAGCTCGGACTATGTTATTCCCCAGGCCAACTTCAATGGAAGGGCTAGTGTAGTAATAGAACATAATGGGTGGCAAAGGGAACTCCAGTTTGGCGGTCATAACTACAACCTGTTTACAGACGGATCTAAAATGGCAGAGGGAGTGGGAGCTGCACTATTCTGCTCAGAGCTTGAGCTTAAACGATCATATAAGCTTCCAGACTACTGTAGCGTGTTTCAGGCCGAGATTTATGCGGCTACAGAAGCTAACTCCTCTCAACTCAAAAATAAACATATTCATCGACAGCCAAGCAGCCATAAAGGCAATGGCGGCAGTGATGACGAAATCGAACTGTGTTCAACAATGTAGAACCAAAATTGAAGAACTCTGTTTTGACAGACGAGTCACCATCTTTTGGGTACCGGGACATAAAGGAATTGAAGGGAACGAGGAAGCAGACGCACTCGCTAAAGCTGGCGCTAGCCAAGCTGAGGTAAGTGCGTCATACTTACGTCCCTCTCTGTCCATGTTAAAAACAGAAATAGACGCAGCAACGATTCAGGAGGCGAAGAGAATGTGGGATGGAACACTCTCTTGCAGAACCGCAAAAATCATGCTTCGCTCTGTTAATAATAAGACTACCAACTACATCTTAGCTCCCCCAAGAGAGGATTGCAAGTTGTTAGTCGGAATACTCACGGGACACTGTTTAACACCTTCCCACGCAGCCAAATTGGGCTTGGTACAGAGTGATGTACAATATGCAACGAGGTAAATGTTAGTTGAACTCTAGAACACCTACTTTGCCAATGTCCAGCTCTCTACAGATCACGCTTTAGCTATCTTGGATCTGTATCTTTCCTCTCCTTGGAAAGTATCGCGGATCAGAAAAGTAGCAATTTATTAAAGTTCGCAAAAAAGTGCTTAAAAAACGGTATTTAAAGAGTCTCCATACTTCTTCTTGGCAACACAAAGGACCATTATTGGTCTATGTGAGATCTCTTGATCAGCCAACCAAACCTAACCTAACCTAAGAAGTCATAATTTAAAAATATAAGTAGATAAATGCAATTTTATGAGAAAGGAAACGCCATTTTAAGGTCATATCCTAACCAAAAATGGATTAAAATCAACTCCAGATAAAATAAAAGCAATACAAAACGTAGCAATTCGTAAAACTGAATCACAAATCAAGAGTTTCTTAGGTTTAACAGGATACTATAGAAAATTTATTCAAAATTATGCCCAAATAGCTATTCCAATTATAAAATGCTCACAAAAAGAACAAAAGATCAATCCAATGGATCCAAATTTCATAAATGCATTTGAAAAGTTATTTATTTATTTATTTATTTATTTATATGAAGTTGGCTTGTAATCTTAAATTACAAACTAACAAGGTGTGGAGCACTAGCATCAATGGCTATCGGCGCAGATTTGAAAAGTTAAAAACAATAATTACTCAACACCCTGTATTAATGTATCCAAATTTTAATAAACCATTTGTGATGCTTCTGATTATGCACTTGGAGTTGTATTATCACAAGAAGGTCATCCCATTTGTTATGCATCCAGAACATTAAATAAACATGAGAAAATTTACTCAGCAACAGATAAAGAGTTCTTGGCTGTAGTATGGGCAACAAATTATTTCAGACCTTACTTATATGGAAGAAAATTTAAATTTTTAGTGATCATTTGGCAGCCATCCGAGTCAGACGTGTTTCGTGATTTTCGCTAAGATGGAAAAAGAGCAGTATCGTTCAGTAATTCGCTTTTTGTTTTTGGATGGGAAAAAATGCGAGGAGATAGAAGCAAAGTTGGATGCTGTTTATGGGGACACGTCGCCATCTATGACCACAGTTAGATATTGGTTCAACGAATTTAAACGTGGGCGAACATCCGTTTTTAATGAGGAGCGACCAGGACGCCCGGCAGACGTGATTACCGAGGAAATCATTGAAAAAGTCCACGACATGATTCTCGTAGGTGTGTCAACCGGAATAGCAATTAATATTTTACATGATAAGTTGACGATGAAAAAATTGTCGGCACAATGGGTGCCGCGATTGCTCACACTGGGCAATAAGCGGATGCGGCTGTTAACTTCGAAGCAGTCTTTGGGGCAATGTAAGCGAGATCCGAAGGACTTTTTGCGACGAGTTGTCACCGTTGATGAAACTTGGATTCCTCATTACACACCAGAAACTAAGCAACAATCAAAACAATGGATTTCTTCCGGTGAATCTGCACCAAAGAAAGCGAAGTCCCATCGGCCGGTAAGGTTATGGCGACGATTTTTTGGGATGCGAAGGGCGCCATCCTCATGGATTTTTTAGAAAAAGAAAGAACGAACACTGGACAATACTACAGTGAGTTATTGGCCCGTTTCGACAAAAAATTAAAGGAGACACGGTCGCATTTGGCAAAAAAATGGTGTTGTTTCATCACGATAACGCACCAGCACATTCATCTGGTGTTGTCTCCGCCAAACTGCATAAATTGCGTTATGAATCGCTGTCGCACCCCCGTATTCACCCGTTCTGACTCCTTGCGACTTTTTCTTGTTCCCTAACATGAAGAAATGGCTCGCAGGAGAAAAATTTTGCTCAAACGAGGAAGTCATCGCCGAAACAGAGGCGTATTTTGGAGAGTTCCACAAATCCTTTTTTTTGGAGGGATTAAAAAAATGGCCGGAAGGTTGGGAGAAGTGTTTCTTGCTAAAAGGGGACTATGTTGAAAAATAAAAAACATTTTTTTGAAAAAAATATTGTCTTCTTTTCTAACATGGGTACTTAATGAACTGTCCTCTTATGTCCATAAGACATCCAAAATACTGAATAAATTAAATGCTTATGAATACACATTGGAATATATACAAGGAAAACAGAACAAAGTAGCTGATTTTCTATCAAGACACGCCAATCTAACAGCCAACAAGGAAGAACAAGATGAATCGGATTTGGAAATAAATTATAATGAAATGGAGGAAGAAGGACAAGACGACAGGAGTGAAACAAATTCAACAATACATTCAGCAGAAGAAAATTTATTAGATTCTATAGGAATAAAGGAATCTATAGTTAACACGTATAAATCCAAATAATCTTAGTCAAAAAGAACGATAAACCGTCTGAAATAATACATTCAAACATAATAATATATTAGCAGAGGAAGATTTACCAAATTGTAAAGAGATACTGGCAACATATAATTTAAAAGGAATAGTTGGTGTATACTCTCAACTTAATGACAGATTATACAAGATACTTCAGGAAAATATTAGAATAAATTATAATAATAATAATATAGTCAAATTTATTAAATGTGTTTACAGAGTCCAAGATATAATTTCTGAAGAAGAAATAATAAAACAAATATCTTTGAAATATACCAGGGAAAGTCAACATTCGGGAATAAGTGAAACTTATAACAATCTAAAACTCAGAATTTATTTCCCCAAACTTTTAGAATTTATAATTAAAGTAATTAACAATTGTCAATTAGTTAAATACGATAGAAACCCTATCAAAGAAAAATTTCACATAACTTAGACACCAAGCGATATAAACGAAATTATTCATATAGACACATATACTATAATGAAAAACAATTTTCTTACTGTTATAGATAAATTCTCAAAATTCGGTTTTACATATCACGTTACAGATAAAAACGCTTTAACATTAACACAAATAATAGAAGAACAAATAGCTAGAATAGGTAAGCCAAAAAAAGTGGTTGCAGACAATGAGTTTCATAGTTACATATAACTGACTTAATAAAACGTGAAGGAATAGAGATACATCTAACCAAGCCAAACTCTCATACAGGGAATGGTGATATAGAACGGTTTCATAACTCCATGGCTGAAAAATTCAGAACAAAAAGATTTACCATCGAACAGAATTATACAACTAGCAATAAGATGTTATAATGATAGAATCCATAGTACTTTACTCACAACTCCACAAAAAGTGCAAAATAGATCAGTAGATTTTAATAAAATAAAAGACAATGTAATTAAAACCAAATTAAAGAAAATGGGAAACCTTAATAAAAATAGAGAAGAATATCAGGAAAACCGAGAAGAAGGATTTATAAAAAATTACAAGGCAGTAAGACACAAAGAAGAACCCAAATATAAAAAGGCTAAACTACAACAAATACATACCACCAATATTAAAAGACTTTATGAATTTACCGATACTCCTAATTCTAATTTTTTTTTTTTTTTTTTTATATATATATGTATATTTTTGAAGTGAAACTTCTTTAGCTGCATTGGGCAAAAATTTAGTGTAAAATTTTGAGTGAAAAAATAAAAATTGTAACGTTTTTCGGATTCTGTATCTCAATAACCGCACTAGGTAGACACTTCAAATTTTCACAGAATGTGTATTTCTATTGCCATACAAATAATAACATTTTCGGAAAATCCACCGGAAAAGTCTCAAAAAAGAAATTACATTCCCACAGCAACAACATGCAGCTTGTGTGTTACAAAAATAGTTATAACAACAACATGCAAGCAACCAGCTTGTGTGTTGTACAAAAACAAGCGAATGTTCGAAGAAAAGAGAACGAGAAACACACAGAAGATCACAGTTGATTTAATTTTTGGTCAAGAGGGGACAGACGGCAAACGTGAAGACAACAACATCAATCCAAAGAAAACAAAAGCAACATAGAGATGGATAGGCAGACGGACAGACTGAAAGACAGCCAAAGCTAAATTAACTGGACAAAATATTTCGTATGCAAATGTTGTATT
Source organism: Amiota communis (assembly GCA_037043315.1). Lineage (NCBI taxonomy): Eukaryota > Metazoa > Arthropoda > Insecta > Diptera > Drosophilidae > Amiota > Amiota communis. Next base: position 81,838 of record JBAMAV010000036.1, on the reverse strand, counting down.
GTTTTGAGATGATCTCTCTTTCTCCCTCTGTCTGTTTTTAAGAAGTTTCACTTCTACCACGTGTACGATGGCACACGTGCAATTTTTTTTTAAGCCCAAGCAACCATTGAGAGATTTATTAAATAAAATTAATTTATAAATAATACAAATATTAACTGTAGAAATCAGACACAAATGAAATGTAAATTTATATAACTATCATCATAATTACATATATGTAATATCAACAAGAAAATATTAAAACATCAATGAATTAAAAATGTATTATATTTAGAATAATAATAATAATTATATTAATAATACTTACAATAACCTTACTCATTTAACTTGAAAATCAATATTAATTTTGTAATTTCAATACAGGAGTATTGAACATTTCTATAGAAGGGAGGAGTTACATATTATCATATGCTGTATACCTAAATAGGGTATCACTAAAGTGACATGTTATCATATAAGTTACATACTATCATATGCTGTTCACCTAAGAAGGGTATCACTCATTCTCTTCTCTAAAATTACGATCTTACTCTTTCAGGTGTGTCATGGAAATCTCTTTCGCCTCAATTGCAACGCAATTCCAATTCACTGTGTAACAGAAATCTCCAACTGGCGATTTAAAATCACCCGTTTTTATACTCTTCACGGGAGTGAATAGTATTATAAGTTTGTCATGAAGTTTGTAACACACAGAAGGAGACATCGCAGACCACATAAAGTATATATATTTGTGATCAGCTCGATGAGTTGATTTAGCCATGTCCGTCTGTCTGTCCGTCTGTCTGTCTGTATGTATGCAAACTAGTCCCTCAGTTTTTGAGCTAGAGAGCTAAAATTTTGCTCATAAGCTTATTTTTACCATACGCAGCACATTTGTCGGAATCAGCCGAATCAGTCCACTAGGGGGGGTACCTCCCATACAAACACTCCTTTAAATAAAAGTTCTTGTTAGAAAAAGTTTTTTGCTTTTTGACGTATTTGCACAGTATAAGTTTGTAATCTATAGCCATCAATCGTGTAAATTTGATGATCCTAGGGCTACCAGGTGGGGTACCTCCCATACAAACCCCCCTTTAAATTGTTCTTGTTAAAAATGTTTTTTGTTTTTTAACGTATCAAACTGAAATTTGGACCCCATAAGTTTCTGATCTATATTCATCAACCATGTAAACCATGATTCTAGGGTTACCAGGAGTGGTACCTTCCATACAAACCCAAATAAAATTGCCACTCAAACTGATGTGATGCTAATAAAGGAATGTTGGATGCAACCCGGAGGAGCGTGAAGGGTATTACATCTTTGGCATAGCCAATGATAGCCTTCTTTGTGGTTTTAGACTTGTTTTGGTTAAATTCTCCCTTATGTAAAGTTATTAAATTTAAAAAAGTACCCACAATTGTAGTTAATTGTTTTCCACTGTAATCTGCATTTAAAGAATTCAACATTTCAGTTGTGTTAAGGAAAAATTCGCATTTCACAAAACCGTATTTGATAACTCAACAAAAAGAAACAAGCAGCAAAACAAAATGCAATGATGGACATGCCATACTGCTCGCATATAATTATGGTCATTTTCGAAGATTTGAATTTGTTTGCAATTCAATTTGTTGATATGATAAAATAAAGTACAAATGTCATTAATAAATGTGTGATTTTTTAAATTTGTTTTAAAAATGTGTAGAATGTAATTAGTTTAACTAAAAGTTTTAATAATAGCATTGGTGAAAGGTGGCATGTCTGCATATTGTGTACGTGGTCGAGAGTGCACAAAATAAAAGAAGAAGAGTAAAATTTGAAAAAGTGCATTTTCTTAACAAAAATGTAAGTATTATTAAGTTAACTTGATGAGATTGTAAATAATGTACTGCACAAATAGTGGAAAGTAAAGAACAGTAGACTTATTCCAGTATTTTGGTCAACATACAATTGAATTAAATACATATTTAAAATTTGTATGCTTCCCAATCACACGAAACGCAAACAAAAAGCGACCAGCTGTTTATTCGACCATCTATGTTCGAAGAATAAAATCTCGTGTTGTTCTATAACACCGATGATTTATTTTATCGAGTTCGAAAAAAAAAACCGTGCCAAAACCGTTGGCGATTTCCGTGACGTGGCTGTTTTACTCTTATATTTTTCAAGTTCAAGTAAAAACGGAATAAGCAATTATGCTGTTCTTGTTTTTGTAACAATAGAAGTAGTTTGATAACAGCATAATCGGCAGATGTTACCGTTTGCTTTTGAGCTAGTCCGAATTAGAAACAATGTATAAAAAGGAAAAGTGAACATGTTAAAGATCAGTTTTGTAAGTGAGTTATAAAGAAGTGGTTAAGCGATATGTGAGTCTTTTTGTGTTAACGAAATCAGTATTATAGTAAAAATTGAAATGTGCAACAAATAATAAAATAAAAACACTTAAAATTAAAAATAAAACTTATATTTTTATTATATTTACGAATTAAACAATAAACATTAATACAACATAAAATATATAACTCGCGCGTAGGTTAGTTCTAGACAGGTCCCGACGCGATCCTTAAAAATGCATATACACACACTCACACATACGCCTGAACTTATGTCTGCTTTGACTTTTTCATTTTATTCTCTTCCCCCCTTTGCACATAATCAAAGACATACGATGCTTTCCCATACACATACTCACACATTCTTCTATTTTCCACACACCAACCACCCAACCCCTTGTAATTCTTCACAGGCACAAGATGCTTGACCATACACATACTCACATATACAGCTTAACTTACTTATGTCTACTTTGACTATTTCATTCTTCCTCTTCTTCCCCTTGCACGACTTACATTTAGTGACACTGTAGTATCCAATTTTTTAATTTTTTCGAAATTATAATACAAAAAGTCGAAATTTCCCACTTTCCCGTTGGATTTTCCAAAAATTTCACATTCTTTAAATTGATCTATAACGAACATAACAAATCAGCCAAATAGGGCAGACCTTTTTCAAGCAATACGCTTAAAAAGAAGGAATTTTCTTGTATTTATTCAGATTTTAATACAAAAAATCGAAATTCCGCACTTTCCAGGTAGATTTTCCCATAATTTCATTTCACATTCTCCTAATTGACCTATAGCGACAATCTCTTCTCAAGCAATACGCTTTCAAAAGAAAAGTGTATTTTCCATTTTAGTCACCCCTTTCACCAGCCCTCCCCCCTAGTTGACATAAACGCACCGAGACAAAACTCTTTTAATACGCTGCAGCACAAGCACTATATTTTCAGAATATACAAATAACTTGGCGCTGGGTCTTCTGAGTCACGAGATATATTAAAAACAAAGGCGACAATTTTCGAAATATTCTGAAAAAGCGGCACATTGTGTCATGTATATCCATTTTAAAAACTTTTTCACGTTAAAACACGAAATAGCATATTTATGTCTTATGCTACAGCTACATACACTACTTGGCTACGAAAGAATGAAAAACTTGAGTTTACGCATAATTTCAGTTGCTTATAAAAACACACACAAACACCCTCGGATAAACTTGAATTGTACTTATCTAACGCAGTTCGTTGCCAGCCTTGCTTGCGAGCAGACGTGCTTTTTTAGCTGTGCGGGCGTGTTACGGTTTGCGAATTTTGCAAACATTAATGTGACACGTGTCCAGTTTAAAAAAAAAAAAAATTAAAAGTGTTAATCATATTAATTAAAATGCCACCAAAGAAGAAGAGGACAAGGCTCTGTCCATCGATGACGTCACGGCGTTGATGCTCCTGATGAGTTTATAAGGGAGCTTTTCGAGATGAACCTAAAGGAAAAGTTGAGGGGGTTGGTTGGTTGGTTTCCGTGGCTGGCTCGCATAAACCACTACGAGCCACAATTAGCACTAGAGTGCCGTTTTGATACCACTTCCTCGCCAAACGCAATCAGTATTATTAAATGCAACCTGTCGAATTTAGGTATTTGAGTAAATCACCCGGACATGTGACTGAACAGTCCGAGAGATTGTCGATGAAATATTTGCCCAGAAACTTATTTCTAGTCTTTGCCAAGGCTGGGCATTGACATAGAAAGTGGGTGAGTGACTCCTCTTCCTCTTCGTTTCCGCAGCTCCTACAATGGCTTCTAAACGGAATACCCAGTCTCTCCGCGTGCATACCTACACACCAGTGACCGGTAAAAACCGCTGTGAGCCTTGCGGTATCCGAGCGTCTTCTGTTAATGAGTCTAAAAGACCTATTTTCGTTGTAACAGGGCCAGGTAGCACGTGCCGCTCTGCAAGATTCAAGATCTTTCCACCGTCTGTTAGCCAGCTGGCGGAAAAACAGGAAGTTGCTTCTCTTGACGACCGCCAGGGGAATCGAGACCTGTTCCGCCAACGATACATCAAGAGAAGCACCAGAACGAGCCAATTCATCAGCCTTCTCATTCCCCTCTATGTTCCTATGGCCGGGAACCCATAAGAGAGTGACTTCACAGTGGTGGATTGCAGTGCTTTGAGTGCCGCCTGGCTGTCAACGAAGATAGCTTTCTTACGATCTTTCGGTGCGTTATTTTTGGCCAGCCGACATGCTTTCCTAATGGCAAGGACCTCCGCCTGAAAGACTGTGGCCTCGTTGGGTAGCCGGAAAGAGTGGTCCAAGCTTATTTGTGGTGAGTGCACCCCTGCTCCTACACCGCATTCCATCTTCGACCCATCCGTGAAGATTGAAATGTCAAAATCACTCTGAAAGCTGTTTCCATTCCATCCTGGTAGTAAATTTTACATTGAAGTCGCTCTCAAAGCTATTGTGCGCCACTATATAGTCTGTTGTTTTCTTGAACATAGGATTGTTAACCACTCCTGGTATATTGCTATGTCCATATGGTCGTTCTGCCCAGCAGCCGGTTTCTTTTAACCTTACCGCGCTGTTGCAGACCATGTTTTTGATATGGAGGTCGATTGGGAGAAGATATAGCAGCACATTGAGTGCTGCCGTAGGGCACGTGCGCATGGCTCCTGTGATTCCTACACATGCCGACCTCTGCACCCCGCTAAGTTTGTGCACTATGTAGCTCTTTCCTAGAGCTGGCCACCAAACAATTGCCCCGTATGTAAGAATCGGACGCACTATCGCTGTGTACATCCATGCTGTTATTTTAGGGCGTAGGCCCCATCTCTTACCAAGCAATCTTCTGCAAGAGCAATAGGCCACAGAGGCTTTCCTAGCCCGTAGCTCTATGTTGGATTTCCAATTAAGTTTTGCGTCCAGCATAACTCCCAGGTATTTGGCCTTGTTGGAAAGATGAAGCTGTTGTCCATTCAGAAGACGAAGGGGGAAAGTCGGTACTTTGGTTTTCATTGTGAAAAGCATCAGTTCCGTCTTGCTTGGGTTAACGTTTCGACCACATCCTGTGGCCCATTTTAACAGTCTCCCCAGAGCTCCCTGCATGATGTTGCTTATCACACTAGGAAACATCCCTGATACCATGATCACAACGTCGTCCGCATAGGCGACTACCCTTGCCCCTGTCTCTAATACATTGAGAAAGTTGTCTATGACTAACAGCCACAGCAGTGGAGAGATTACCCCGCCCTGTGGTGTCCCTCTACTGACATATCTGGTTAGAGTCGAGTTTCCTAACTCTGACTGCACTGTTCTGGTTTTAAGCATGTTAACTATCCATTCCCCAATGTCTTCCTCTACGCCAATCCTAGCTAGAGAATCATGGATAGCACGTGTACTAACGTTATTGAATGCACCCTCTATATCTAAGAATGCTGCGAGAGAATATTGTTTATAGCAAATCGACCTCTCTGCCGTGCGGACAACCTCATGTAGAGCCGTTTCCGAGGATCTACCTTTGAGGTATGCGTGCTGGCAAGTCGAGTTGGGAAATTTATCAATAATGGACCGAAGATGGAGCTCCAATACACTTTCCATCGTCTTCAAGAGGAACGATGTTAGGCTGATTGGCCTGAAATCTTTTGCAGACTCATGACCAAATTTCCCAGCCTTTGGTATGAAGACTACCTTGACTCTTCTCCAACTCATTGGTATGTGGTTTAGACCAATACATGCCCTAAAAATCAACATTAGCCACGGAACTACCCTGTCCCGTAGCTTCTGTAGCATTATCGGAAGAATTCCGTCCATGCCAGGCGATTTATAGGGCGAAAAGGTATTGATTGAGTGTGTGATCTTGTCCTCTGTGAAGATCGAGTCAACGTCTCGTGAAGTTTGCCGTAACCGTACGGGTACTTCCGAATCAGTTGTCGTATCTTTACAGTCGGGGAAATGTGTTTTTAGTAGGAGGTCAAGTGTCTCAGCAGATGATTCCGTCCATGTTCCGTCTTCCTTTTTCAAGAAAGAGGGATTTACCCGTTCCTTGGCCAGAACTTTTCCTAATCTTGCTGAGACAGAAGTAGACTCGATCGACTCACAAAATTCCTTCCAACCATTATTTTTGGCGTTCCTGATGGCTTTTTTGTAAGTCTTGAGACAGGCTTTGTAGACTTGCCAGTTGTTATCCATGTAACACTGATTGAAGAGCTTTCTCGTTTTCTCTCTGAGTTTCGAGAGCTCTGCGTTCCACCACTGTGGGAAACTTTTATGGCTCCTTCAATTGGACAGGATATCTTATACGCTTTGCTGAAAGCTTCCTCAAGATATTTAACCCTCCTTTCAATTTCGTCCTTGGAGTCAATGTTTGAGCATGTAAAAGTATTCATTTTCGATTTAGCTACCCTTGTAAAAACATCCCATTTTATATTGCGTGGGTTTCTAAATGGAACAGAATCCGTTGTTTTCTAATTCAGATTGTAGAGTAGCCAACTGTGATCCGAGAAAGATCTTTTGTTGGAAACTCTCCAGTTTTCAACCTGAACCTCTGAATTTTCGGACAGAAGAGTTATATCTAGTACCTCTTCCCACCCCGGGAAGCCTTCTGTACTAGGGAATGTGAAGGTTGGAGTATTTCCTCTATTGCAAACTAGCAGACTGGAACTACTAATAAAATTAAAAAGCGACTCACCCCTTTCGTTATCCTCGGTGCTTCCCCATAGCGTATGGCGTGCATTGGCGTCGCATCCTAGAAGTAGGGGAGTGTTGCTGGCTTTCGCACTGGCGGTCAACTGCGCAACCTCATCCGGAGGCGCCTCTTTGTTGTGCGCCATGTACACCGATGCTATAAACATGGCTTTCTCCTCCAGCACTTCGATTTTAACGGTTGTCAAATCACCTGTGCAGAATTGAGGACAAAGGAAAGAATTTACATTGTTTTTGACTAAAATACATGTTCTTGGCTTGTCACATACCTTAGCGTATAGTATCTTGTAGTTTTTGTTTCTGAGCCCCAGAATGTCAGTGCCTCTGACCCAAGGCTCTTGGACGATGCATATGTCAACGTCCTCCTCGCCTAGGAAGACGGCAAGATTATCCGAGGCATTCTTGGAATGCTTTAGGTTAATCTGCACGACCTTCAGCATCGGTAGTTGGTTTCTTTGGGGTGCTTGTTGCTTCGTCCTGAAGCGTAAGGTCATCCATCAGCTTGTTTGCAACCTGCAACTCATCTGATTCTTCTTCTGATGACCGGAAAATTTTTAGTTTGGCGTACCTCACGCCAAACCGCATTTTGTGGTCAGTTTTCTCCAACTCCTTAACAGAATCTTCGTTTATGGAGAGGAGCAGAGACATGCTGCTCTTTTGTTGACCTTCATCCTTGATGACAATCCAGTCATTCATAGGCATGGTAGGGTTCTGCCGCTGCAGAAGCTGTAGCACCTTGCAGTGCTCCACCTTCAGAACAGGCAACCAAATGCGAGCTCTCGGCCGCCTTGGGATGTCCCGAGCTGGGATAAGCTTAAGCCTTAAGCCCTCCCAAGCATTGCTTATCTTAGCAATGCAATTACCCAGAAACTCCAATGACGGGCGATCATCGCACTTGATCACCCTGCAGCCGCGGAGAACCACAGAAGAGTCGAATCCTGGTGGAGATGAACACAGATCAGAGAGAAGGTGTTTCATCACCAGCTCTGTTAACCTGGGTTCAATCTCCCCCCCATTTCTCCAACACCTTCTTACCGCCGTTGGTGACTTCATCAATAAGTGCCACCGTCAGCTCATCCCGAGCAACGTCGCTAAAAAGCATCTTGGCGCTTGTGGAGGGACCATTTTCGTTGGTTGTTTTAGCAACTTTACTCTTACGAGTATTTGTAATGGTCTCATCCTGAGAGCGATTACTTTTAGTCGCTTTTATAGGTTTCACGTGAGTGGACATGTACTCCACGTACTTGTCCACCACGGCCTGGTATTTCACCTTGTCAGCTTGGTCGAACTCATGTACCGTCCCACTCTCCTCATATTTGGCTATCTTGCTTAAGATGCAGAGGGCTTTTTGGTACAGGTTCTTCCTGACCATCGCTTCCGACTTGCCTTTCCTCGGCCTTGGTGCACTGTTACTTGCCGATTCTGTCGGTTTTGCGCTATTTCCGATAGCCACCGACGTAGTTGTTGCTGCTGTTGTTGATGCCACAGCCTCCCCGCTGTCAGCGGTGACTAGTTCCTGGCTCGAGGCCAGTAGCTCATCCTCAGAGCTCATACCTAGCTCCAGAGAAGGTCCACCGGGGCATAGCCCCCTGTACCCCGGCAAGGCTAAAGTTTAAACCGGAGGTCACCAGGTATCCGGAGTCCACCATTGTCAGACACACTCACGCAGTGCCATTCATCCCATGGGCACGGTTTTTATACACCCGGGATTGCGGGTTTTATCGAGCTTACCTCTCTAGAACCGCCATATTCTGTAAACAGCAGGGACACCTCGAGCAGGATGTGGCACCTCACCACGTATGGACGGTCTTGAGCACCAAGCCCCTGGTTCTTTACCAGAAAACCTTGTCCTTGAGGGGAGTACAATAAGAGTGTCTGCCTGTGTAGTAAGACTTGGGTGGGGACCGCTGATGGAGCGGTGAATGTCATTCTGGAAGGATCTACTGTTGCCATGTAGACCCTTCTGGAGTCTGAGCGCTGCTACATCAAGTGGTTCTCATTCAGGGTGCGCAGTTACGAGCCGGTCTTGCGTTGCTTCAGTTGCTTAGGCTTTGACCACAAAATAGCAGAATGCAAGGCCAAGGATGATGTTTGTCGCCGTTGTGGGCAGACGGGTCATCGAGTGGCACAGTGTGCAAATGCGCTAAATTGTCGCAACTGCGCATTTAAGGGCTTGCCGTCGGGGCATCTGATGATGTCTGGAGCCGTACATCTTGTACATGGATGATGTGCTACTACTGGCGACTAGCGACTCTATCATCCTTGGTATTGACGCGAATGTATCGTCCTCCTTGTGGTTCAGTAAAATACCTAGACAAGCGCCTTGGTATTTGAACTATCAACGGGGTGAGGTGCTGGCCGAATGGGCTGTGTCTTAAGATGTTAGGGTTGTTAATGAACCCAGTCAGTGGTACACCTTTGATGGCCCAGTAGGAAAAAGTGACATTAACGTCACTTTTGTGAATGAGGCAGCAATGAGGTTGTTTCGTTTCGAATAGCGGATTAAGGGTGGGTGGGGTGCGAGTGATCACAACCTCATTGAGGTTGTTATGACTTACACCCCAGTTGTGAGTGAAAGACTACCGTTGAATGGTTGGTGTGTGCGTAATGCAAATTGGCCACTTCATGGTATGTATTTGACGGAAGCGGCAACGGAAGTTCCGTTGTTCCGCTTTCGTTGTATAAGTGTAGATGAGCAGATCGAGTGTGTGGATAGATGGATGAGTATTGTGAATGATAGGATGTTTCCAAGATTTCGCAACCGGAATCTTGAAAGAGTGCAATGGTGGACGAATGAGTTGAGTAGGAAGCGGAGACTGGATCAGAGACTTCGTAAGAGGTTTCAAAGGGCCAGGTCCGCTGGTGCAGTTAATGTGGACCAGATCAGGAGTGTGTACAGTCGTGAATTAAAAGATTATAAGCAAATGCTTATAAGAGTGAAAGAAGATGAATGGAGGGCTTTTCTTCAGCTCAATAATGACCCCAGGGATCATGCTTATAGGATATTTAGGGGGAAGGGTGGGCAGACAAGTGTGTGTGCTCTTCGTGTCGGAGACAATCAGTTGACGGCATGGGGAGATTGTATGAATGCTTTGTTGTGTAAATTTTTCCCTCGGACGGATCCGAGGGTTACTCTGCCTCAGGTGGAAGGCCCTTGCGATCCGCTCCAGACTGATAAATTGGAGGTGGCCTTCTCGATGCTAAGGTCGAGGAAATATATCTAGTATGGATGGAATGACTGGAGAGATGTGTAAAAGCATCTGGAAGGCCATTCCAGACTACATGAATGTGCTCTATGGCAAGTGTATGTCTGAGGGATATTTTCCCAAGGTATGGAAGTGTGCTAAGGTGCTTGTGCTTCTGCAGTCACCTGATAGAATAAGGAGTGATCCTCGTTCTCTTCGGGGCCGGCCCTTGGTAAGGTACTGGAGAGAGTTCTGGTAGAAAAGCTTTAGGAGAGAGTGAATGAGCAAATGTCTGATTTGCAGTTTGGGTTTAAGAAGGGGAAATGCGTTGAGGATGCTTGGAATTATGTGTCTGATTGTGTTCGGACAAGTATTTCCAAGTATATCCTAGGTGTGTTTGTGGATTTTATGGGTGCGTTCGACTACCTGAGTTGGGATTGTGTCTTGAGGAAATTGAGTGATTGTGGAAGTCGGGAAATGGCTCTGTGGAGAAGCTATTTTTCTGACCGGAGTGCTTGTGTAGTTGGTATGAATGATAATGTGAGTATAGATGTGGTTCGCGGTTGTCCACAGGGTTCTATCTGTGGTCCATTTATTTGGAATCTCATGATGGATTCCCTGTTGAGCCAGCTCAGACAAGTATATAAGTGTTGTGCGTATGCGGATGATTTGCTCATCATAATTGAGGGGCAATCGCATTTGGAGATTGAGCGTAGGGGCCAAGAGTCCATGCGCTTAGTTTCTGAATGGGGCAGTGGTGTTGGTGTTGTTGTGGCAATAGATAAGACAGTGGCAATGTTGCTCAAGGGCAGATTGTCACATAGTCGTCATCCTGTTGTCAGACTGAACACTGGCAGCCTACGGTATGTTATTGATAACTATGGGTGAGAGAATGAATTTTGTTCCTCACATTGCTCGTCTTAGAGACCGGTTGTTCAGTGTGGTTGGGAAAGTGCGCCGTATTTTGCGGAGTGATTGGGGTCTCAGTAGAGGTGCTGTTCCTGTCATTTATGGGGGTCTATTTGTTGCTTGTGCAACATATGGAACTTCTGTATGGTACAAAGCGGCATGTTCTACTACAGGCAGGTAGAAAGTGTTATCATGCCAGAGGGTTATGATATTAGGGTGTGTGCCTGTGTGTCGCACTGTCTCTACTGAGGCTTTGCATTGACTTCAGAATCAGGAGAGGATTACCGTTGCTGCAGGATTATTCGTTGTATGGTTTAGATGTGGAGAGCTTGTGTCGAAAAGAGTGTAAGAGATTGTTGAATGAACAGGTTCTGACTGACTGGCAAATCAATTGGGACAATGGTGTGAATGGGCGGGCAACATACAGATTCATTCGGGATGTAACATTTATTGGCAGTCGACCGGCCTTTGGTTTTAACCTCTGGCTCGGATTCCTGTTGACTGGTCACAGTTCCCTTAATACTTTTTTGCATTTAAGGGGCCTAAGTGACAGTCCGGAATGCCCTTGTGGTGCGATCGGGGAAGCGTGGCAGCATGTTCTTTATGAATGTTCTCTGCATGATGATTTGAGGGACTTGAATGCTTTCGGTATTTTTAAGGTTAATGGGGATTATGATTTCAGACAGGCGCTCTCCATTAGGGATAGTGTGAGGAGATTGAATGAGTTTGCACGTCCAGTTTTTATTAGGCATCGTCCGCTTGTAATCTGAGGGATCCGTGTTTTGTGTGTGACTGTATGGGGAGGATTTAGTGTTGTCTGGGGGGCACCAGTCCCTGAGCTTCATGGAGCTGTACTGGTAGTGCCTTTATCACACTACCCGACCAGAGGTATTTTTTCTGGTACCACGGGCGTTTGGAAAATTAGCGGTCTCAGCCTATGATCCATTCGCTAAAGTTCGTTTATGATCGTTGATCTAATAATTGCTGCCTTGGCAGAAGAGGTGGGAATACACCTCGCTCCGAACAGTGAGAAAGCTATATCCATGAATATAGTGTATACTGTGCCATCTGTGGGTTCTGCCTGCATTCTATTCCAGTGAGCTATGTTCGATTTTTGGGACACCAACCCACGAACTATTTGGGGTTCAAATTGGTAGTACCTCGGGTACGAAGTCTGACCAGAGGCTTTTTTTCTGGTACCACGGGTGGTCAGGAGCCCATGGAACCTGATTCCGTCCTGGCCAACGGAGACGACCCCTCTATGGGAGTATCGTGGTGGCTGTGGTTGTACCCAAATGCGGGTAGAGTGTGAACTCGACGTGGAGTTGCGTTATACAAGCGGGTGCTGTGACCCACAGAGCAGCAGAGGCTTAGATAGGGCTTGTTCCTAACCAAGGAATTAGACATACGACCAAAATAAGTATGGCTTGAGATTGATACCTGCGGATATATATCCAAGGGGACGTTGATTGACGTTTATCAATCCCTGTGCTTGGCACCATGATATTAAGTCTCTACGACAGGTGTTCACGTTAAACAAATTGACTTTCATTGTACTTATCTAACGGAACTAGGTTAGCACTTCGAATAGCTAAGACCGAAATCAATCATTATAACACTGCTTTGATTAGTCACAAATTTAAATTACAAATGCAGCAAATTATCTCACCTGACAGTGTCAAGCGTCTAGGCCGGAAACTGCAGTCCAGCTCACCTTTCCATCGATGGTTAAGTTTCTACACCGGCAATCCTCCAGTCCCTGCTTGTGCGCCAAACAGTTGAATCCTTGCTGGGGTGGTTCTGAATTTTGTCGGTCCTTAGTAAATTTTTTGTGTCCGCTGCTGGCCAAACACAAGACCTCCTTCTTCTTTGAGTTCGTGATTGCTGTTATTTTTTATCAATTCATTCTTACTTGACTTACATAATTATAATACACTAGCATAGCCCGGAACGCATTGCTGCGGCCCCGTCGCACAGTGGTTCAGAAGTGCAATTCTGTGTTTTTAAATGTCTACAAACTGTAATTTTCAACCGATTTTGATTTTTTTGGTCTAGAATTAAAGAGCGATAAATTTGGAAGAAACGTAAGGAAGCCGTTTTTTAATTTATTTATTGTTTATTTGTTTAAATTTACGTTAAAAATTTTTTTTTGCATTTTTTCTTGATCCCATTGCGAAAAAAATTGTTTTTTAGCAGAATATTAATTAAAATTAACGAAAATGAACATAACAAGGTTTAAAAAATCATTGGTTTGCCAAATCAATTGTTATAAACAATTAAAAAATACACTATATCTGCTAAGTGAACTTTTGTACTAAATGAGATATTTTTGTATCATACATTTTTTTTGATAAAAAAGACATTTATACGTGTCCGTTAAGAAAATTTATAAATGTTATAAACAAGTTATGTTAACAAATACAATATATCTTTATTTATTTTCGAAAGAAATTACTTTTTTCTTAATTTATCCATCTTTTTTATTGACACTCTTAATAATTTGTAAGTTACACCTCAGGAGTAAAAATTACAATTGTTATAAAATAAATAAGGATATAATGCATTTGTTAATATAATTTGTTTATAACATTTATAAATTTTCTTAACGGACACGTATAAATGTCTTTTTTATCAAAAAAAATGTATGATACAAAAATATCTCATTTAGTACAAAAGTTCACTTAGCAGATATAGTGTATTTTTTAATTGTTTATAACAATTGATTTGGCAAACCAATGATTTTTTAAACCTTGTTATGTTCATTTTCGTTAATTTTAATTAATATTCTGCTAAAAAACAATTTTTTTCGCAATGGAATCAAGAAAAAATGCAAAAAAAAAATTTTAACGTAAATTTAAACAAATAAACAATAAATAAATTAAAAAACGGCTTCCTTACGTTTCTTCCAAATTTATCGCTCTTTAGTTCTAGACCAAAAAAATCAAAATCGGTTGAAAATTACAGTTTGTAGACATTTAAAAACACAGAATTGCACTTCTGAACCACTGTGCGTCGTGATATTAGTTTGTGATTTTTGTAGACATTGTTCCTTTCTCGCTCTTATTTTGTACACGCACATTTGTTTAATTTTTTGCTACTAACGAAAGCAAGCTTGTTTTTGTGTTTCTTCTCAAATGTTCCGAATGTTGTTTTTGTTGTTTTCGAATGTTCTCGTTTCGATAGAGTGACATATAGATTCGCGCCATCCGTACCGTTAAACTTTAAAACATGATCAAACAGAAACGGAGTTCTATAGCAATGAGCTTTTTGTATAGTAGCACAATGAACTTACAGTAGAGTCAAAATAAATGCACTTATTATTTAAAAAATGTGAAAATATAAAAAAAACTTTCGAGTTGCAGCAGTGTGAATAGCATATAAACATTCTTCATGAAGTAATACATATACATGCCAACTTTCATGCAGTTGTCAAACGTTGTTGGAGTGAAAAGCCGTTGAACATTTTTTCTCGTCCTATTTTATATATATAGATTTCATCCAACGCTTATCCTAACAAAAGATAATTTCAAATGACTAAAGATAACTTAATAAAATTCAAGATAACTAATAAATCAACTCCAAAGAGTAGTCGATCTAGTTCAATAGAAGGAGTAAACATTACAAATTCAAGAATTCAAAACGCTGCTGTTTGTTCCTGCCGTGATTGTTTTCAATGGTGAGATTATGATTATCAACTATAAAACAATTTTAAGTGGATTCCAATTATGTTGCTGTCTTTTGAATGCTACCGTTGCTAGGCTTTTTACTTCTGCTTTTTCGTCTTATTGAGATATTTCCTCTGAGACTAATAGACATATCTTTTTGATTGAAGTTTAATGGTGACTTCCCGCACCCGGCCATCGTCTCCTAGGTGGATTTACGCGTCCTTTATAACTTCTATGTCACCTTTTTTTTATATTTGCTGCTGGCAGCTTCCACTATTTCTCTGCTGCAATGTATGCAAGTACTCTTCTTTCCAACGTTACTTCTTCTTTGTATCTTTTACACTAACTTTTAATGATTTAGCGTTAATATTTTTACCTCCACGTCTGCATCTGGGGCTGATATAATTGGTCTATCAATTAAAAAGTGTCCCAGTGTACGAATGTTTTAACTATTTGTATCGTTCAGTACACATAAGTGTCGAGAGTTCAGTACTGCTTCAATTTGAGCTTGCACTGTTAACATTTCTTTAAACGTCAATTTCGTATCCCCAATCACGCATTTTAGTTGGTGTTTCATTGATTTTACTTCTGCTTCTCAAGTTCCTCCAAAGTGAGGACTTGCTGGCGGAATAAAACGCCACGTTATCATTTCGTTCCCTAAAGCAAGTATAAGATCTCTATTTTGTTGAAGAGCTGCTTTGAACTCTTTATTCAGATATTTATTTGCTCCAACAAAATTCGTTCCGTTGTCTGAATATAAGTGGTAACTTTTCCTTCGACTACCGAAGAATTTTCTTAGTGCTGCTAGGAAAACCTCTGATGTCAAATCGCTTACGGCTTCAAGATTAATGGCTTTTGTGGCAAGGCAGACAAATATGGCAATGTAGCCTTTAAAGGATTTATGGCCTCATCCTTTGGAACATCTCCTTTGAACGGGCCAGGAATAATCCACACCCTTATGAGTGAATGGCCGTATTTTAGAGATTCTACTTTGCCCATTATTTGAGTAGTGGCATTTTGGTTGTATCGGATGCATTTGGTACATTTCCGAATACAAGTTTTAACTGCTTTTGGCAGCCCTGATTGCCAGCTTCAAATAATCCGTTGCATCCATGTATTGTCCAGCAATGTGCGTCATTTATTAAAATATAGGTGAGATTGGACTTGGCTAATATGCATTATATAGTGTCTATTGTTATACGATAAGCCAGCATTTGCCAATCTACCTCTAACTCGCAAGATATTATTTTTATCCAGAAATGGATACCGACCTATTCTCGTTCACAGCGCAAGTGCAACAGACTGTCTAATTGCTGTTAAAAGCTCTTAATGTCATTTTGCAATGACAAGAAAAGCTCTTATGCTGTCTATCTATCTCCTCTGAAGGTGCTGTCTCATAGACAGCCATGAAAAGTTAAATATTTCCGTTCACTGTTATCGCTCAGTACAACGGTTGCTAACATGTTTTCTTGTTTAGTCGCGTTAATTGTGAAAGAAAATGAAAATTATGAAAAAAGAAATGTGTTAAAATCATTGCTAGATCATAGTGATCCAGCTTCAATGCCGGACAATATCTTTGAGAAAAATTATCGATTCTCAAAAATGCTGTGCCATGAATTGAATTCAATGGAAACTCAATAATACCATAACAGCCATATGAACGTCCAAGATCTAAACTTTAAACTAACAATTTCGTTGTCCAGGAGTATTCGGAATATACTTGTAGACCAGAGAACTGAACGAGTGCCTGTTTTTGTGACTGTAAGTATACTCCCCTTTAATGCGGTTGCGGTGTGATCCCACAGCAAACTATGCTGTCTATGCACTCACAACAGTTATAAATATTTTTGTTTTGATTTGACAGATGTTTTTTGCTGTAGTGTTTGGGTATGCGGTATCTGCTTGAACGTGTCGATGGGGGTGATTTGACGCTTAACCAAATGCTTGGATAAAATCAGAACGTTTTCATTTTCTTTAAATCTCTCTCTCTCTTCATTTTTGCATTTAATGGGCCATTTGATGTGTTGGTCCGCGATGTCAGAATGAGCTCCACAGAATAACCATCAGTTACAAAGTTGGCATCACCAATGCCCGAAATGGCAGTCATCATTTTTGTCTTTCAAAATCTAAGTTGGTTAGCAAATCTAGATGTGACAAAGTGTAACTGCGAACCAGAATTCAACAATGCACGCCATGGTATTAGTGTGCCGGAACTATTGCGTACGTGGCACGTGCAGGTGCCAGCAGCACAACATCAGACAGAGAATGAGACATGAGGGCTTGAGAAGGGGGCGATTTTGTTGCAACAATGGCATTCGAAGTAGATGGTTGCAATGACGATCTTGCTATTGAATTATCAAATTGGGTAGCATTCAACAACTCACGATGAGAATGCAAGAGTGTATGGAGTTTCAAATTATTTGACAAATTGATGACCCTTCTTCAGACAACTAAAACATAGCCCAAGTCTTTTTGTCTCTTGCTGACGTGCGCTAGATGGGAGAGTCACGAACAGTTGTATATTGAATGGTCTATGCATTCACAAAAAACACAACAATTTGTAGGGGCATTTTTAGCTACAAAATTTCTCCTTGTGTTGGAATTTACTAATCTTTCAGCAATGCTAAACTTACCATCTCACGGCATGTTCTTCATTTTCCATGATTCGCTACGCTTATCTAAGAAGAAATCTAGTTTGTCCCAAGAAGGCAACTTGTTGATTGATGAACTCTCTTCCCATATTTCCTTAGTCATCTCATCAAGCTTCTGCAACAAAACTTGAACGAGCACAGCATCAGCAATTTTCTCCTTTGTGGCAAGGGATTGCAATGCTCGTAAGTGCGCAGTAATCTTATCTGTCAACTCTCGCAGCTTCCTAACCGATGAATCAGCCTTCTCAAGCCCAAATACCTCTCTGATGTGTGCCTGTAAAATAAAACGCTTATTATCAAATCTCCTTTTAATCTCTAACGCTATATTGTAGTTGTCCTGATTAATCCCCAAAGAACGAATTGTATTCTGAGCAGCGGCACTTAAACAGGAATGTAGATGCTGCAACTTCTCGACGGTGGTGATCTCACTTTCGTTATCAATGACGAATCACCCAATCTGTATAGTCACCACTGAATTTCGGCAAAGACAATTGAGGCCAACGTGATCTTCTATTTTCCATAACTATGATTGACTACGATTCGTTTTGATTCACCTTGAAAGTTGAACAGTACTGTGGTCATCTACTATGCTTGCCAAGTTCACGTTGAAGCGACGTTCGGAATTGAAACATAGTTGATTAAAAAGAATCAGGCAGCTCTCCGATCATACACTCAACATCGATTTCTTCCAACTTTGTGAAAATCTTCTCAAAAACTGGATTTCAGCTCGCTTGCTATTTAAAAGTCCTTTCAAATCATTCTCATCCATCTCTTTCAGCTGCACAATGTCGTTGTCTCTCTTCAATTTTGCTAGGCGGTCATAAATTGCCTGTGACTTCTTGATCAATTAATTATGAGTTTCAATAGGACGGTAACCACAACAGTTGTTTCAGGAGTATTATTTTCAGCCATATTCTATTTCTTATTATTGACAAATATATATTACGACACGGTTATATTATGATTTCGGTTTGTTTGGTATATCTCGCCGGGGCCTCCAAATATTGGGAGATACCGAGTTTTTTTTGGCACCTTTTTATTTAAATTTAAATTTATTTATATTTCTATTTATATATATCTATAAACATAAATTTTTAACAAAAATTCAACTCGCAGAAAGCAGGCGTTGAACCTTCGAGATCTTAATTGTGGGCCGCAATTTATCCCATTGAACCAAGGTCAGCTTTATATTTGACTTGACAAAGTACAAATATAATAATTTTAATTGTCAAATAATACGAAATAAATAAAAATGTTTTTATTCCTAGCCTGGCTGCGACTGGAACCTCGATCCACAGCGCTTAAAGACAAGGTTTTACTCGAAGCATCACTGACGATTTACGAAAAATGCTGTCTACTTTTAAAGTGATGCTTTTGAGCTTGCTTCTAAAGTATTTACACAGAAGATTTTATTTATTGCTTATTGTTTAATTTCACTTATCACAAATATAAATATATTTAATTTTACTCGACTTCACAAAATAAATTTGATCAAAAATAGGAATTGTACTCTATCCATCTATACACTTAAATGGTAGTGATAATATAGAAACTTTAACAACACAAGCAAACACTTTGACATACCCTGCAGTATGACTCCCCCGGTCCAAAACTAGTCTTGTCACATCATCACCAGTACTGGAGAATTTCTATCCCCAAGTACATGTATTCGACTGGTTAATTTAACATGGAGATGTCATTTGACCGGGTCAACACACCATTCCATTAGTTTTTCTCTAGTCTCATTTCCAAATAAATAAAAACTGTTCAAGTGACATTAAAAATAAATTTAATAAGCTGTTATTATACTCTTCACGGGAGTGAATAGTACTATAGTTTTGTCATAAAGTTTGTAGTACACAGAAGGAGACATCGCAGACCACATAAAGTATATATATTTGTGATCAGCTCAATGAGGCGAGTTGATTTAGCCATGTCCGTCTATCCGTCTGTTCGAAAGAATAAATCTCTCAGTTTTTGAACTAGAGAGCTGAAATTTTGTAAATTTTTTTTACCATTCGCTGCACATTTGTCGGATTCAACCGAATCGGGGTATTTGGTACCTCCCATACAAACCGCCTTTTAAATTAATGTTCTTTTAGAATTTTTTCTTTTTTGTTTTTTGACTTATTGAACTGAAATTTGGACACTATAAGTTTCTGTTCCATATCCATCAACCATGTAAATTTTATGATCCTAGGGTGACCAACAGGGGTACCTCCCATACAAGTCCACATTAAATGACAAACTTATCAAGAGTAAAAGTAAATAAAAATACAATGCCACTCAAACTATGTTCTTTGTTGATACTCAAAATGTGTTCTTTGTTAATACTGAAAATGTGTTCTTTGTTGATACTCAAACTGTGTTCTTTGTTGATACTCAAACTGTGTTCTTTGTTGATACTCAAACTGTAACAGGGAGATATAGTGATGCTAAGAAAAGAATGTTGGATGCAACCTTCAGAAGCGTGAAAGTATTACATCTTTGGCATAGCCAATGATAGCCTTCTTTCTGGTTTTTTTATTATTGCTTAAGTCTAAAAAGTAGAGGATTTAAAGGTGATCCGCAATCGACTCTTGGTTTCTTTTTGCTGACTGTGGAAACGCTTCCTATTAAGGTGTATTGCTTTCCGAAGCAGGTCTTCGGAAGAAACGTCTGCAATGTCAGATGAAATTGATTCTGAAAATAAAAAAAAAAATATTAAAAATGCAATGGGAATATTTTGGTGTGTGATTGTAATGTGTTACCAAGAAGGACACCATAGAAATTTTCGAAGCGATCCAGGCTTTTCTTGCCGTGAACACCTTTGATGTTGAAGGAGTCGATGATTTCGTCGGCTAAAATGTGATGCAAATTTTTCACGACTCCCCCAGGGCTCAGAATACTCTTCAAAGATTCGATTTGCTAATAATAAAGATAAGAAATTTCCCGTCTTCTCCGGCTTGTGTGACGGAGAATTGACATACAGAATGATATTTATTTTACTTTGTTAATGACTCACAATACAAGGAGATGTTTGACAAAGGCTACTTGATTGATTTTAAAATATGTCTCTAAGATTTGACTGTTCGATTAAAATCTATATAATTAAACGGCAAACATTGTAATTGTGAGTTCTTTCCTGCTTAAACCACTGAACCTATTTTGATAAAAGAAAATACCAATTGAAGGGTATTTTCGATAGATGTTAACTGTAAATAAATTATTAAAATAGGTCCAGAGGCTTAGGCGTAAAAAGGTGTTCAAAATAACCATTTTATAACAACAAGTACAACCACTGCTCTATTGCCGTTGATATTGTGAATACAGTAGAATGGGAGAATAGAGAAATTTGTGTGTCTCTCTCTCTTCACTTCTATTGCTATACGCTTATCTGATTGTTGCTGTTCAGTTCTCACAAAGATCTTTATTGACTCTATTGCTGTCAGGGATAATGTTGTTCTCATTTGTTTATTCAGAGTGTGCAATGTGATAAAAAAGAAGAATTTGCATTATGTCTGTTTTGACTATTTCATTCTTGCATTCTTTTATTCATCATGTGCAAAATATTTTGTATATCTATATAATTAAACCGCAAACATTGAAATTGTAAGTAGTTTCCTGCTAAGACCACTGAACCTATTTTGACAAAAAAAAATACCAATTGAGGGTAATTTTCGCTAGATGTGAACTGTAAATAAATTATCAAAATCTATACAATTAAACGACAAACATTGAAATTGTGAGTACTTTCCTGCTTAAACCACTGAACCTATTTTGACAAAAAAAAAATCGGGGCAGGTAGTATCGATACACTACCGTATTTATTTTTGCATGAAAACGTTTTTCATGAACCATTATTATAAAAGCAAAGTGGAAGGTCCAGATTTTTTCGATATTAGTCTATATATGTACATACAATATATGCTAAATCAACTAATACAGTAATTTGTAAACTGTAGAAATTAGTAGTCGTTCAACTGTCGGATATCGACTCTATCCATAACATATGTTTACATGTACGTATTAACCAAGTCGACTTTTGTAAAACATATATTATTGTTAATTCTTTGTGCGCCAATATTAAATCAATTTTCCTTTAACTTGTTGCGCAATATACTACAAAGTTTGATTTGCATAAATGAAAGTAAAATTGTTTAAATCAATTATACCAAGAATAAGAAACGTAAACAGACATCGTTTTTCAGAATGATGAAACCGATTAAGAAAAGAAAATGTTAATTGGCTGTCATGTGTAATTTAATTATTTAAATTTATTACATTTAACACAGGGTAATGATGGGAGAAATATGATATGTAAGGTTTGCATGTCAATTGCATGTCGCGCGATTTTTTTTAAATTAATTTTGATAATTATCTATTTATATAAAACAAAATCTTAAATAAAATTAGTACAATTTTAACAGGTCCCTATTTCATTTCTAGAATTCACATTTGTTTTTTGTTCATTAACGAGTTAGATCCATCTTTTAAATAAACAAAAACAAAATCTTATTATTATTATTATAAAGAAGTAGAATAAAAAAAATAAATTCTTATACTACTTAAAATTAAGAGCGCTAGCTGCCATGGCTTAAAAATATACAAATTATTCTTTGGGCAAAAACTTAAAGAAAAATCAAATTAATTTTAATTTTCTTTGGCACTAATAATAATATATCTTTAATAATACTAATGATTTATATTCTACTTCCGTCTAATTTTTGATTTGTATATTTTTTGCGATCGTGTAGTGATCAAGGTAGGCCATTATCTTGGGAAACCCTATGTTTGGAAAATCGAGGGGTTAATTTATATGTACGGTTTTCTTTCCTGTAAATAACATCATCTGCGAACAAATAGTCTGGGGGTTTTCTTCCTTCATTGAGCCTGATTACTCTTATTTTTGTTTTGCTTTCCAACATTTCTCTTACTTCTGGTTAAATTTTTGATTGGAAAAAGTTTAACCTTTCTAAATACACGTGATTGTTGTTATATTTCATTGTTTGTTGAAAATGTGAGTACGTCCAGTGAACAATTCAAAAGGCGTATATTTCATACTGGAATGTATAGCGTTATTATAGGTAAGAAGTGTTTCAAAGAGAATGTCATCGTGTGTATACATTTGTTAATATTTTTTCTTTGAATTGATTAATATTCTGTACATTACTGATGTAATGTTTTCAAGAGTTTAAGACACTTATTCTGTTTCTATTTGTTATGGAGTATGCACAAGCAAACTTCGAGAATTTATCAATTAGTGTGACATTACAGTTACCATTCGGTTACTTCGTTTAAGAAGGAAGTACATCTAAGTAATTTAAAAGTTTTATTATCAGAGATATATTTTAAATAGACTTCTTGAACTATTTTGAAAATATCGTCGGATGTGAATATATCGCATTTTAAGAATGTTCAGTACATTGTCTGAATTAAAATCAGGTTCTCTTATTTGTACATCTTAATTTATTTTTAAAAGGTGTTGTAACATTACAAGCAATTGGGAGTCCTTTGATTAAAATTACCTGCGAATTAAAATCGTTCAGATGTTTTTCAGCTGTTGGAATGTTGTTGGTCAGGTTTTCATGAAGAGAACTTATTGTATCATTAACGTTAACATTTGCTTGGGGTTGAATTCGGCTTAGAACATCAGCGACTACATTTTGGGACCCTTTTTTATACATGAATTTATATTCGTATTCCAGTAACTGTATTTTCCATCGTGTCACTTTGTTGTTTGTTGAGAATGGTCCTGTGTCCCACGTTAATGGTTTGTTATCTGATACTAAAATGAATTTCTTTCCAAAAAGGTACGGTCTATAAAGTTTTACGGCCCAATGAACTGCTAACATTTCTTTTTCTGTAGCTGAGTACCGAACTTCTTCGTCAGACAGTGTTCGACTAGCAAAAGAAACTGGTTTATCATGGTTTAATGTTCCCTGGGACAAGACAGCGCCGATGCCATAATTACTCGCATCGGTAGTTAATAAAAAAGGTTTGTTAAGGTCAGGGTAAAATAGGATAGGATCATTACAGAGCAATGTCTTGCAGAAGTCGAACGTTTCTGTGAATTTTTTATCAATTTTGATGGGTTTTGTTCCTTTTAGCTATTGGGTTAGCGGTTTTTTTAGACAGGCAAAGTCCTTGGTGAATTTCCGATAATAACCAAGTAGACCAAGAAATGATTTAATTTGTTTTCTATTCTTTGGGAGGGTTTTGAATAGCTTCTATTTTTTTCGGATTTGGTTTGACTCCATCTTGAGTAACGGTATGGCCAAGAAAGACGACTTCTTTCTGTATTTTGATAATTCCCTAACATCATCATATAGCGAAAAGTTATGAAAAAATACCGGTACCAAGTGTGAAATTTTGAAATTCAAATTGTAAACGTTATGAGCTGCACCTCTATACCTTCCACTTAGATGACAATGTTCTCTTACTCTATCATTTCCTAATGGGTCCCCACAAATGTGCCAAGGAATAATTTGTGGGAATTCTAATTCTTCTTCCCTAGTGATGTTCATTGGAATAGTTCTATTCCAGTAATCGTTATATATTTGTGAAATATCCTCAAAAAGAGCTAACCTGCATCTTCAACTGTTTTAAGCATAAATTTATCAAGAGTTGAATCATGAGCACATTTTATATAATATGCAAAGGCAACAGGTATATGCTCTCTAACGTTTGTAGTTTTTTAACTTATTTGGGTCTATAGGTCCAAGAATGCATTCAAAATCGGCATAAATAGTAGATGGTACATCGATAATCATTCCTTAATTCTAAAAAAGACTTATCTTCATCCGGTAGAATCGTTACCATTTTTCCATATTTCATCTTGTGTTCTTCATTCCTCAGTAGGTAGTTAGGAATGTAGGCAAAGCATCAGACCTCTAATTTCACGAAGATGGCGAAGTAATTTTGATTTTAACATGATCTAACATGTCCCGGTTTGGTTAGGTTAGCTTGGCTGATCAAAAGATCACACATAGACCACTAGTGGTCCTTAGTGTTGCCAAGAAGAAGTATGGAGACCCTTCAGATACTGTTTTTTATGTATAGGTTGCTACTCTTTGGCAATCCTCTCTTGGGAGAGCTAAAATGTAGTTGGTAATCTTAACAGAGCGAAGCATGATGTAACGTGTTGTAACAGCTACGTCTGAAACCTCAGTACAGCCGGGAAAGTCGGCTTCTATAAGTGTCTCCAGAGTCTCCTTTCCGTCTATGGTCCATTTTACTGTGTTTTTGCGGATTAGTGATGGGATTATAGGAGACTTGGCAAATATTTTCCGAAGTCTCGACGCCTCAGAAGTCTTGTCCAAATTACCACAGAAGATCTGCCAGGATCTCCTCTTGGCTCTCCTTATCTCTTTTTTTAGTATAGCGATAGTAGTGTCTTATATTACCTCCATCACTCTTCACAATCAGCAAGTTTGGCTAGCTTAAAGAACTCTCTAACTTCCTTTCTTTGCTTACCAATGTCCTTACTCCACCATGGGGGCTTAGATTTGCGTCAAAGTCACGTAGGCAACGTCACTCCTGGAAGTTATCTGAGAAACATTTCTTAGGTATCCCTTTAACAAGTTCTCATATAGGCCCCAGTTGGTATTTCTAGGGTTCCTAAATATTTCTTTCGTTCATTGTGGGATTTTTATATCTACAGTGAAACTTATATAACTATGATCGGAGAAGGAGGGTTGCTCAAGCAGCTTCTAGTCCAAGATCTGTATATTGTCACCGTAAAAGAGAGTGATGTCCAATACATCCTCCTATGTTGGACCCTTATAAGTTGGTATATTTCCCATATTTGCTATACTTACATTATACTGTAATATATAGTTAAAGACGTACTCACCATGTTGGTTGGTATCCTTACTGCCCCATTGAGGGTGGTGTGAATACGCAACAGCACCTATCACTATCTGCCATCCACGTTGACCGGCTTCCTCCATAATGTTTTGTAAATCCATGGGCGGTGCCTCGTTGTCGTGTGCCATGTAGCAGGAGGCAAGGAGTCTAGGCCCATCGTCTCCCTCTACGACAATCACTGTCAGGTCATCTGTGCTAAGATTAGATAATAAATATGCGTTAATATTTTTATTTACAAGGATGGCAGATCTAATCTTCCTTACCGTTGCAGCGCCAAGATTGTTATAGTTATTCGACCTCAATCCAGAGACCTTGTTCGCGGAGGAAATCCAGGGCTCTTGGATCAGGGCCACGTCATACTGCCTTCCTCTAGCGTGAGGAGCAGCTCTGCCGAAGCCGCTTTACTGTGATGGAGGTTGATCTGCAGAACTTTGCCC
The DNA here is from genome assembly GCA_037043315.1 of Amiota communis. Lineage (NCBI taxonomy): Eukaryota > Metazoa > Arthropoda > Insecta > Diptera > Drosophilidae > Amiota > Amiota communis. The sequence continues at coordinate 56,127 of JBAMAV010000036.1, read as the reverse complement.
ATCCGGTTCAGAAATGCGTCTTACGGGTGCAGCTGTAGTCGCCGACACTCCGTCTGTCACCTCCATCTATCCGTCCCCGTTCAGCTGAAGGGTTTCAGTAGCGTTGGTCACCGATACGAGTCCGAGATCCCTATCTACCTTTCCCACCTCCAGCGTGTTGTCGTTACCATCCTTCGGGTGACGTTTCTTGAGGCGCAGGTATACGCTTCCCGTTCCCTACGACATCTTCCCGTGACGCTGGTATAACAATTCCACTGCCTTCTTGTTTATCTGGAGGATCAGATCATGGTTGTCCTTCGTGTCCGGTTTACCGGCGTAAAGCAGCTTCCAATCGGCAGTTGGAACATCAGGATTCTGCCGCCGGAGTAGCAGTAGAGTGACTTCCGGTTTTATCGTGTTAGGTACTCGTTCCTGCCACTATCTCCAGCTTTGCGCCCTCCAAAAGTCCTTCTATCTTGGGAGCTACCTCCGTGATCCATTTAAGCGTTAGCTCATCGTCGCATTTCAGGATCTTGACTCCCATATACCACACTGCTCCTTCTAACGAGGGGGATGGTTTGTCCGGTTCGTTCGTCAGCCTTGCAACGTTGGCATCGAAAATTTTTGCGTCCACCTGTCTCCATTGGTCCGCCGTCATCTTTTCATTCGGGTGATTCCGGTCAATAAGCGCTACGATCAAGTGCCGTTTAGCTACTACATTGACTTTCACCGCCTTCCTGGAAGTGGTTGGCTGGTCAATTGGTGTGACAGATTTTTGAGTGTGAAGACGTTTGGCTTCAGGTTTTTCCTCGTCCTTATACCGCTGTCTTTTCGGTTCTTTAATGTTCTTTCCGACGTTCTCCTCAATCTTGTTCACGAAGGCAGGATGCGTCGTCGCATGTTTTTCACTCTGCGCGAAGTGCTCCCTTCCTTTTGTGACCGGTTCAGTAGCCCATTTAAGGTCCTCCCGCTCCTTAGACGAAAGAGTAACATTAGTTTCCAGGCGTAATTTTATCTCTACCGCTGCCTTGTATTGAGCAAGTGCCTTCAGGCTTTCCTTACTGGGCCTCTTCCTCGGCCCACTCCTGCTAACGGATGTGGTACATGGCGTCGAGGCCTTTGGGGAACTAAAAAGCTCTACCTCAGCAGCTGTGTTTACGGTCGCCACGCTACTCACTCTTTCGAGTTCCGAGTCTATGTCGACCGCAGTACCCCTGATGGCTAACCCCTATTGTGTTCTTGTTTTGGCAGTAACAATACAACCACTATAACCTGCTACCGTTACAGTAGAGGTTTGGCCACTGTCGACACGGTTCGTAAACTCCCCGTGCCCGCCGGTGGTAGCAGCCAATCCTCCCACCAACGTCTGAACTGATATCCCAGTTCGTGTTTTTTCTTTCGTTTGCTCCATCTGAATTTTTTAATCGGGGGTCCCTACGCCTAGCATTTTAATCCTACTGCCAGGAGCTTCTTAGCAATGACCTTTGTATTAGCTCCCTTATCCCTCCTTGGGGTAATATGTAAAGTTATCCTCCGAGAAGACACAGGGAAGTTCATACATCGGTCTTGGCTAGGCACCACCTTCTTGCAACACAGGCAGACCTAGCAGCAATGCAAACATTGGTACCCATTGCCCAACCGGCACCCGCGGGGAAGTTAAAGCTAGAGGATTTTCGACGACCCGGTTGTTTGAGATATAAATGCAGGTAGGAAGTTAGGAATGTAGTCATAAGGTCAAATCTAAAAAAAAGGTCAGACTTCTACTTACCTGTATTAAGGTTGAATTTTACATTGACATGATCTAACAGGCTCCGGTTGCATGAGATATAAATGCAGGTAGATAGTTATGAATGTAGACAAAGGACTTCTAATTACCTCACCAAGATGGTGAAGTAATTTTCACTTTAACTTGATCTAACATGCCCCGGTTGCATGAGATATAAATGCAGGTAGGAAGTTAGGAATGAAGTCAAAAGGTTAAACCTAGAGAAAAGGGTCAGACTTCTACTTAACTGTACTGAAGTTTGAATTTTAACATGATTTAACATGCTCCGGTCGCATGAGATATAAATTCAGGTAGATAGTTAGGAATGTAGAGAAAGCAGGTACCAATAATCGTGTAAACTTTCACGATCACCACGCCACCACACGTTCCGAAATAGAACACACCATGAACACATTACCAGAAAACAGATCAAATGGTACACTCTCCTCATACACATGACCGCTAGATGGCGCTTTTTGGTGAACACAGGACTACAACATAAGTTTTTTTTGCCTTGTATTCAGATATCCAGAAACGGTATTCCCTATCTACTCAAACTAATTCTCCAAGACCACTGCGAGTTATTTGGGTTTATTTGTAGTTAGAATGTTCCTGCGAATGTGTTAGTTTTATGGAATGAATGATGAAAATGATATGAGTGAAGATTTTCTTATAGACAACAGTCAGGATATTTATTATAATCCAACTCTTTTAATAATCGATGATATTCTTCAGACTCATATTACTTCATGTCAAGAACTTGCTCTTCCAATCCCCGTTTATTTCCCTTTTGATTCTGTTTTCAGTGTTGAAGAAGAAAATATTTTTATTATTACAAATAGTGTTTTACGCCAAGTTTTGAATCATGTATATTGTTTAACGTCTTCAGCTGGTTGTGAAAAAACTTATGTCCAAACAGCAATCAGTCGTAAATTAAATTCATTAAATCTTCGTTGTACACCCACAGCTTTCAGCGGTATTGCTTCTTCTCTCATGTTCTGTACACAATGTGTTCAAATTACCAATTCCATTATTAGAAAATTCAGTTTCAAATATCAGTCCTAGCTGTAGTCAAGGTAAATTCTTTAATTCTGTGTCGCTGATTATAATCGACGAGATTTTAATGTGTCCCCTTTATGCTATGAAATAAATTGATAGATTGCTGAACGACTTGAGTTCGGGACAGAATAGAGACAAATTATTTGGGGGAAAACAATTTTGTTATGCGGTGATTTTAGACAAATTCTGCCAGTTGTTCCTCATGTTTCACGTGTTACCCTCATAGAAAATTGTAGTACATCATAGTCTGAATTTCGAAACTTTTATCATGTCACTTTAACTCGAAATGAGCCTCGGTTTGGTTCGGATATCGTTGAAATACCGAATAATTTAATTTGTGAGCCTGAAAACATCATCAATGAAATATTTGGAAATATTCCGGGAGCCATTTAATCTACCGCCAAATTGAATTCAGTTATTTTGGTTCTAAAAAAGTGATGATTGTTCGTTTATGAATTTAGAAGTCTTAAAACGAATGCCTGGAGAGGAACAGGCTTACTACAGCTTTGATAAAATTGTCAGTGATGATGCACGTGAACATAATAATTTTCCTATTGAGTTTTTGAAAACTGTATCAGTCCCCCATAAATTGATTTTAAAAGAAAACTGTATTGTATTATTAATACGAAATTTAAAGATAGGAAAAGCATTAGTCAACGGAGCTCGCTTGCGCGTAAAACGATTACACCGAAACTCAATAGATTGCAGGGTTTTATCAGGTGTAGCGCGTAATATTCGACTTTAATTCCCCGTATTCATTTGAATTATTCGGGAACTCTTTTACCCTTCAAATTTCAAAGAACTCAATTTCCAGTCATTCCAGCGTTTTCCCAAGGTAAAACGTTTCAAAAAGTTCGAATTTTGTTGAGACAGCCTGTGTTTAGTCACGGACATTTGTATGTTGCCGTTAGTAGAGTTCGATTATTCAATGGATTGCGATTTTATAATTCTGAGACATCAGATCAGGGCCATTTATCACGTGATAATAGAGTTTTCATAAACAGTTTTTACAGAGAAGTTATTAGTTTACTTAAAAAAACAAATGTGTTTTCTAGAATGCGGTCGATAGTGTCGGCAGCGGGTTCCCTTAGTACACCTAAACTTATGTCTGCTTTGACCATTTCATTCTTCTCCCTTCCACCCTTTGCACGCTTTTACATTTTGTGACACTTTTCGTCACCAATTTTTCAAAACAGGATCCCTTGATCATTCTCAATGATAAAATGTCCCGTTAGAACAGTAAATGCGGCTAGCACATAAAGCACTTTTGCATTATATAGTATACCGAAAAACGATCGCATTTCCACAAAGAAACATATTTCGATCATCCGATGACTAAAAATGATTTCTCTTTAATTTTCTGTACCAAGAGTAGTGAAAAAGAACTCTAGCAAATTATCAGAAAAATTTCATCAGTTTTTAATCATAGAAAATACACAGTTCCTATTTACTAACTATATGAAAATTTTTAATCACCTACAGTCAAAAACCAGAAAGAAGGTTATCATTGGCTATGCCAAAGATATAATACTCTTAACGCTCCTCCGGGTTGCATCCAAACGAACGGCGACAAATACCATAAATCAGATAAGCTTTCTTACTAAGCAACAAAGAACAGAGTTTGTGAGCACAGTTTAAGGGGCACAATGCAGTTTTGTATTTATACTACTTTTTTAAATTTGGGTTTGTATGGAGGAACCACTCCTGCCACCCCTAAGATCTTGAAATTTACATGGTTAATGAATTGGAAGAAACGTGGTAATATAGAAAAACATATAAGATACGCGTGAAAAACATAACCCTTCTTAACAGTCGGGTAAAAAGGCTACTCAAAGAAGCTCGATGTTTGGGTATCACATGAATTAACTCAAAGAAATTTAACTAACTGAATAACCATCAGTGAAACTCTGCTGAAACGTAACGAAATGAAACCATTTTGAAAACCACTATGAGCTACTAAAACGTGGCGAAACGGTCAAACGGTCCTCTACTGTACACAACACGACCGTTTGAATGAAGCAATCAAGAAACAGCGACCAGAATTGACCAACAGAAATGAAATTGTCTTCCATCGTGACAATACTAGGCCACACACATCTTTGATGACTCAGCATAAATTTAGGGAACTCGGCTGGGAAGTGTTATTGCACCCACCATATAGTCCGGACCTAGCACCATCTAATTACCATTTATTTCGCTCCATGCAGAATTGTCTTAATGCCGTAACAATGAATTCCCCCCTGCGAATTCTGCGAAACTGTATTGCACCAGTTTTTTGATCAAAAACCCCAGAATTTCTACAAAGACGGGATTATGGTTTTACCCGAAAGGTGGCAAAAGGTTATCAGTAACAATAAAAATATTTGATGAAATAAAGTTGCTTTGTTATAAGAAAAAAAATTGTTAAAACATGATGCTTACTCACGGAAGTTACTTTTCCACCAACCCAATATTTGTATTTCTTCATGGAGAAAGTTTATATGCTATCCACTTTGTTACATATTTTCATATATTTTTTGATAAGAAGTGCCTTTATTTTGACTCTACTGTAAGCTCATTATGCCAAACTACAAAAAGCTCATTGCTATAGAACTCCGTTTCTGTTCATTCAATTATTGTATATTTTAAAGTTTAACGGTAGATGGCGCGAATCTATATGTCTTATGGAATTATACCATTCATTTTATTGCTTTAGTGTATTACGTTTTATTTATTAAATCTTTCTTTTTCACTTCCTTCTACAAGCGCGTTCCTTTTTCTATCTAAGCACCAATCCCAATTAAAATACTTCGCACAGAGTTGCTCATACTCATCGTGTGCGAGCGAGATCGGTGAACCAGAAAGTAACGTCAGGTAGTGCCGAATTGGGTTGCCCTCTAGTGATGACGTCACGAATTTGAAAATCAAACTCGGAACTTCTTTTCATACGTACGTGGTAGTAGTAGGGAAGTGTATGTACGAACACAATATGATTTGTTCTGCAAAAGACAGTATGTTCCAAATCAAAATGATGTGATCTGGACAAGACAGTATGTTGTCTTTTGCAGAACACATAATTTTTTGTTGGACTACACTTGAAGCGCAGCATATTCGAAGGGGATTGGAATGTGTGTTGTCATAAGCGTAATGATTTCGGTTTATGTGTTTCTCAAGTGCAGCATATTCGAACGCGATTGTAATGTGTTTTGTCATAAGCGTAATGATTTTGGTTTTTTACTTTCTCTATTTGATTGTTTAAATGTCGCATGTTAATTCAAATCAATACAATCAGAATGTATATGCCATTCTTTGAGTGAACTAAACTGCCAGCGCAATATATGGGGACATATATATGTGAGTGGAAATTGAAGCTGTTCTTCAATTGTGAAGTGTTTCTTCAAGTGATCGACAGTTCATTCCAAATTTTCCTCATACTTAAAAAAAGTGAAAAAAATAAAAATTAAATCATGAACGGTCCATCAACATCGAGCACCACCACCACCAGCAGCAGCACCACCACCAGCACCAGCAACACCAGAAGCACCACCAGCCAGCAGCACCACCAGCAGCAGCAGCATCAACATTGTTGAATTCAGCAAACATTATGGAAAATTATGAAGATCACTCTTATAATGATTATGATGACTTTCCTCAGAATCACCTTGGATTGTATGATGATGTGACCGGAGAGATACTCCCGCAATGGATATATCTCTTGGTAGGAGATGAAACTTCTACCAACATCTTTATTCAACCAACGGATTTTGTTTCGCTTCATAATGAAGGAGAAATAAACTTAGATTGGTCGAATGATATGTTCGATTTAAGTGTATTCGATGACGCTGATGAGCCAACCTTGGGAACACCCAAAAATTTGAAAGATGATGTAATATTAAGTTTTTATAATAATAATGAAGATGATAATATTTCTTTAAATTTAAATTATTAGATAGTATAATTAACTATTGAGCTCTAACCGAAATAAATATTAATATATCAAGATTTTTGTTTTTTTTTTTCTTTTATTTATATTTTTATTTTTGGTTTTTCAATTCTTACATATTTATTTCAAGAAAGTGAGTAAGAATATGTATAGTAATATTATATTATTTTGTTTTTCTCCTTAATACATATAAATATATTGTATAATCAAATAATATTAAAACTAATGATGCTTTCGAAATATCAGTAGTAATGTATTCAATTGAGAGGTCATAAATATTTGAATTTTTTCTAATCCTTTTAATGAAATAGAAGCCTCCTTTTTTATTGTTTCGATAGATGAGTCCTTAAGCGAAGAATACCTTTTGGGGAGGTATAGTACGTATTCTGCTAACTCCAACACAATAGTATCCCCGAATTTTGTTACAGTCCTGGCAATATTGAATATAGGATACGGATGCTTGCTTTCCATTGCAGTTGAGCTAAGGATAGGTTTTCTCCATTTGCTGGTGAAATCGTTCAGACAGTCAACTAGAAAATAATTGAATTTACCTACGTTTATATCATGTAAATTAGTTTCACTGAAAGTTAAATATCCTTCATATAAACAGATTTCATAATTAAGATATCAGTTTATATGGAATAATTTTAGTAAAAGTTATTCAACTGTGCCAATTGTAATGATTTTAGTGAATAGAATCACACAAGTGCAGTTGAAATACTTTAATTTAAGATAAGAAGTAAGTTTCCAAGGACGAAATTGAGAGGAGGGTTAAATATCTTGAGGAAGCTTTCAGCAAAGCGTATAAGATATCCTGTCCAATTAGAAGGAGCCATAAAAGTTTCCCACAGTGGTGGAACGCAGAGCTCTCGAAACTCAGAGAGAAAACGAGAAAGCTCTTCAATCAGTGTTACATGGATAACAACTGGCAAGTCTACAAAGCCTGTCTCAAGACTTACAAAAAAGCCATCAGGAACGCCAAAAATAATGGTTGGAAGGAATTTTGTGAGTCGATCGAGTCTACTTCTGTCTCAGCAAGATTAGGAAAAGTTCTGGCCAAGGAACGGGTAAATCCCTCTTTCTTGAAAAAGGAAGACGGAACATGGACGGAATCATCTGCTGAGACACTTGACCTCCTACTAAAAACACATTTCCCCGACTGTAAAGATACGACAACTGATTCGGAAGTACCCGTACGGTTACAGCAAACTTCACGAGACGTTGACTCGATCTTCACAGAGGACAAGATCACACACTCAATCAATACATTTTCGCCCTATAAATCGCCTGACATGGACGGAATTCTTCCGATAATGCTACAGAAGCTACGGGACAGGGTAGTTCCGTGGCTAAGGTTGATTTTTAGGGCATGTATTGGTCTAAACCACATACCAATGAGTTGGAGAAGAGTCAAGGTAGTCTTCATACCAAAGGCTGGGAAATTTGGTCATGAGTCCGCAAAAGATTTCAGGCCAATCAGCCTAACATCGTTCCTCTTGAAGACGATGGAAAGGGTATTGGAGCTCCATCTTCGGTCCATTATTGATAAATTTCCCATCTCGACTTGCCAGCACGCATACCTCAAAGGTAGATCCACGAAAACGGCTCTACATGAGGTTGTCCGCACGGCAGAGAGGTCGATTTACTATAAACAATATTCTCTCGCAGCATTCTTAGATATAGAGGGTGCATTCAATAACGTTAGTACACGTGCTATCCAGGATTCTCTAGCTAGGATTGGCGTAGAGGAAGACATTGGGGAATGGATAGTTAACATGCTTAAAACCAGAACAGTGCAGTCAGAGTTAGGAAACTCGACTCTAACCAGATATGTCAGTAGAGGGACACCACAGGGCGGGGTAATCTCTCCACTGCTGTGGCTGTTAGTCATAGATAACATTCTCAAGGTTTTAGAGGAGACAGGGGCAAGGGTAGTCGCCTATGCGGACGACGTTGTGATCATGGTATCAGGGATGTTTCCTAGTGTGATAAGCAACATCATGCAGGGAGCTCTGGGGAGACTGTTAAAATGGGCCACAGGATGTGGTCGAAACGTTAACCCAAGCAAGACGGAACTGATGCTTTTCACAATGAAAACCAAAGTACCGACTTTCCCCCTTCGTCTTCTGAATGGACAACAGCTTCATCTTTCCAACAAGGCCAAATACCTGGGAGTTATGCTGGACGCAAAACTTAATTGGAAATCCAACATAGAGCTACGGGCTAGGAAAGCCTCTGTGGCCTATTGCTCTTGCAGAAGATTGCTTGGTAAGAGATGGGGCCTACGCCCTAAAATAACAGCATGGATGTACACAGCGATAGTGCGTCCGATTCTTACATACGGGGCAATTGTTTGGTGGCCAGCTCTAGGAAAGAGCTACATAGTGCACAAACTTAGCGGGGTGCAGAGGTCGGCATGTGTAGGAATCACAGGAGCCATGCGCACGTGCCCTACGGCAGCACTCAATGTGCTGCTATATCTTCTCCCAATCGACCTCCATATCAAAAACATGGTCTGCAACAGCGCGGTAAGGTTACAAGAAACCGGCTGCTGGGCAGAACGACCATATGGACATAGCAATATACTAGGAGTGGTTATGTTCAAGAAAACAACAGACTATACAGTGGCGCACAATAGCTTTGAGAGCGACTTCAAGGTAAAATTCCCTACCAGGATGGAATGGAAAGAGAACAACTTTCAGAGTGATTTTGACATTTCAATCTTCACGGATGGATCGAAGATGGAATGCGGTGTAGGAGCAGGGGTGCACTCACCACAAATAAGCTTGGACCACTCTTTCCGGCTACCCGACGAGGCCACAGTCTTTCAGGCGGAGGTCCTTGCCATTAGGGAAGCATGTCGGCTGGCCAAAAATAACGCACCGAAAGGTCGTAAGATAGCTATCTTCGTTGACAGCCAGGCGGCACTCAAAGCACTGCAATCCACCACTGTGAAGTCGAAGCTCGTTAAGGAATGCAGGTCGACGATGAGCGAGCTAAGTCGTCAAGCTGATATCACTCTCATATGGGTTCCCGGCCATAGGAACATAGAGGGGAATGAGAAGGCTGACGAATTGGCTCGTTCTGGTGCTTCTCTTGATTTATCGTTGGCGGAACAGGTCTCGATTCCCCTGGCGGTCGTCAAGAGAAGCAAATTCCTGTTTTTCCGCCAGCTGGCTAACAGACGGTGGAAAGCTCTTGAATCTTGCAGAGCGGCACGTGCTACCTGGTCCTGTTACAACGAAAATAGGTCTTTTAGACTCATTAACAGAAGACGCTCGGATACCGCAAGGCTCACAGCGGTTTTTACCGGTCACTGGTGTGTAGGTATGCACGCGGAGAGACTGGGTATTCCGTTTAGAAACCATTGTAGGAGCTGCGGAAACGAAGAGGAAGAGGAGTCACTCACCCACTTTCTATGTCAATGCCCAGCCTTGGCAAAGACTAGAAATAAGTTTCTGGGCAAATATTTCATAGACAATCTCTCGGACTGTTCAGCCACATGTCCGGGTGATTTACTCAAATACCTAAATTCGACAGGTTGCATTTAGTAATACTGATTGCGTTCGGCGAGGAAGTGGTATCAAAACGGCTTTCTAGTGCTAATTGTGGCTCGTAGTGGTTTATGCGAGCCAGCCACGGAAACCAACCAACCAACCAACCTATGCACCTTTTTTCAACTTTATTCTTAATTTTCAGACCAATGGCATTTATCTCAAGAACCAGAAAACCAATTCGCATAAGATTTTAATCAGATGAAAAATTATAGACAAATCAATTCGTCTTATTATACTCGATGGTCTTACATTATTTATGCAGGTATTTTCAATTAGTATCTAATTCTCATTTCTTTATCTCAAAAACTAATAGACCAATTTGTACTACTAGGTGGAGAGACATGAACAGATCAATTTTCCTTTTAGCATTCATCAAAATAAAGCATTCTTAGCATCATTTAGATTAAACATGAAGGATATAAAAAGGAAGTAAATATCTCAATATCCACAGTTTATGAGATCACATCATTTTGTGTTGGACTACACTTGAAGCGCAGCATATTCGAAGGAGATTGAATTGTGTGTTGTCATAAGCGTAATGATTTCGGACTATGTGTTTCTCAAGATCACATCAATTTGATTTGGAACATACTGTCTTTTGCAGAACAAATCATATTGTGTTCGTACATACACTTCCCTACTACTCGTGGTATGTTGCACTGCGATTCGTCTTGGACCTGCAAAGGCATAACAACGATATCCAAGTACACATGATCGAATCTACCGTTGGGAACGATAATTTTATCCGTTACCACATGGCAGGCAATTACGGCACCAGCCAACAACGTCCTTGTTCATAGAAGGCCAAACAAACTTTTGCCGCAATTAACGTAACATCGACCTACCTCTCGGTTGCGATAAACTGTGAAAATAAGAAAAGATTTCATTTCGTAAAGCATTGGGTACATACGGTCGTACACATCCAGTCGAAACATCGCAGTAGAGTGAATCGTTATTGTCGTATTGAACCCTATATAACTTCAGACACGTCTTTCCTTTTAGCAGGTCTGCTAATTAATCATCGATTGCTTGTACCTCCTCAATATGCTCTAATTTTATAGCTGTTGGCATGGTGATTGCACTAGAAAAAGCGTCTGCGACCATGTTGTGTGCACCTTTAACAAGCAAAATCGTAGTAGAAAATTGTGAAATGTAGTTCAGCTGGCGAAGTTGACGGGGTGATGCCTTTTCAGGCTGTTGCTTGAAAGCGTACACCAGCGGCTTGTGGTCGGTTTTAATAATGAACAATCGTGCCTCGGTACAATGCTTAAAATACTTAACAGCTTCAAATATTGCCAATAACTCCCAATCATAGGCACTGTAGTTTTTCACCGCGTTGCATAACTTCTTAGAGAAAAAACCAACCCAAACCCAAAAAACGACCTAATTGGCTGATTGTGTCAGGTCAAACATAGTTGAGAATAGAATCGACAAGTTTTGTAGGTAACTTAATGCCGTCTTCATTAAAAATTGTAACTGAGAAATTCCACTTCTGATTTCGCAATTTGACACTTACTCATGTTGATACATAGGCCGTTAGCATGCAGGATCTGCAAGATAATGCGCAAGTGCTGCTCATGTTCTTCGAGTTAGACATGATTAATATATCGTCAATGTATCAATAAACAAAATCAATGCCACGAAAAATATCATCCATAAACCTCTGAAATATCTGCGAGGCGTTTTTCAAACCAAAAGGCATGTATAGAAATTCAATCAAGCCGAAGGGAGTGCATACTGCTGTCTTCGGAATATCACTCTCTGCCATTGGAATTTGGTAATATGCTTTTCTCAAGTCCAATGCCGGAAAAGCCTTTTTCCCATGCAGCTGCTCCGTGAAATCGTGGATGTGAGCAATCGGATATCGATCCGGTACCGTAACTGCGTTAAGCTTCCGATAATCGCCACATGATCGCCAACCACCGTCTTTCTTCGTAACCATATGCAACGCTGGGCTGGCCCATGGGCTCTTCGAAGGACGACATATACCTTCCTTAATCAAGAAGTTGGCCTCCGCTTTAGCGACAGCCAATTTTTCGCAAGCAATACGTCGAGGTCGATCGGAAATAGGACTGCCGCTGGTTTCAATATAATGACTTACCTCATGTTGACCGGTGGTCTTCCTTCCAGGTATTGTCACATCAACAAATCCGTGTAAGAGGCTTTCAAACTTATATGTACCTTGAACAGTTGAAACTGACATGTGTTTTGAAGTAGATAGATACGCGGCTGTTGTTAGTCCCGTTATTGAGTCGATTAGCTGTTTGTTTTTCATATTGATAAGCAGTTGAAAATGAGACAACAGGCTGTTTGGGCGTCCGCTACTATAAAAGGCCACATTAAACAACGTCGGAGTCCAATATTTAACTCTGCCACATGAGCACCATAGGTGTAGATGACCATCTGGTTTGCCGCATATAGTATTAAATCGTTTTTTATATTGTTCTGCTTAACCAACGAGCGAGGTATGACAGATACAACTGATCCGGAACCGACGAGAAAACGGATGTAGGATTTACGATCGGTTATGTGGAGGCGACTTTCATGAATAGCTAGTGATTGTGAGGTGGAATCGCTGACTGTGATTTCACTGCCGTCAGTCAGCGAATTTGACGACAGCTGATTCAGTTTAAAGTTTGCTGAGAACGAGAACATGACGACCTGCATCTTCGCGCCTTGTCGCCATAGCTCCTGTGGTAGGAGCACAACACCTCTTGTGTATCACTTGTCTGCGACACTCGATCTCTAGAAATATTAGTTCGTTGGCTCGACCGTCCCGTTGATACGCTGCGAGACCGCTCAGCTGACTAAAGTCGTTTAACATCTTTTTGAAGGGAATCGAACTTTTGCGACAATACACGTAAAGAATCAGCAATTTCGTTGAGTGTGCTTATCGACTCGACTTGTGGTGGCACAGCTGTGTTGATAGCAAAGGTTGCATTCACATTCTCAGTGTCAATCATTTTGTCCGCTATTTTGGAGAGTTTGTTCAGGTCGTTTTCCTCCCATACTGTAAGGCCGGATATTCTGGGGCATCTCTGTGAGAGAAAGAGAGCGAATAATGTGTTCGCTGCTCGGATCTGTTTCGATCCTCCGCATGTGGGCCAATATCTCGGAAAATTTCAAACCAGCTGTGTTTCCACCTTGCAATAACAGCCAAAGTTTTGATTCTGGAGACTCTGCATATTTTTCGAGCAATCGACTGAAGGGCGAGTCACTAAATCTTCTACCGCCAACACCACATCAGCACTCAAATTGACAATGACATGATCAAATTTGTCATCATCGTTGTTGATGCTATACAAGCGGAATGAACGCTCAACTTGAGCAAACCATAAATTGGTGTTGTCACTTGTAAATTTGGGCAAATAAATTGCAGTGCGGCTGGTAGAGACTGTTGCGGCAGTAGTCGTGTCAGCTTGAGCCATCATCGCCCTAGTCTGCAAAGACTCCATTTGCCGTTGGAGCTCCCTAATCTGGTTCGCTACACTGCTTGAGGGAATATTGTCGGGCATGTTTGTTTCGGCATCAAGATGAGTTTTCTTGCCTTCAGTGAGCGTAGATTGTAGCGAGCTTTGGGTGGTGTTGTTTTGATAATTTTTGTGTTACTTTTCGGGGTCACCAATATGGAATTATACCAACCGTTTTATTGCTTTAGTGTATTACGTTTTATTTATTAAATCTTTCTTTTTCACTACCTTTTACAAGCGCGTCCCTTTTTCCATCTAAGCAACAATCCCAATTAAAATACTTCGCCCAGAGTTGCTCATACTAATCGTGTGCGAGCGACATCGGTGAACCAGAAAGTAACGTCAGGTAGCGCCGAATTGGATTGCCACAGTCTCTCTACAACAATAACAACATGCAAGAAAACAACAACGAGAACAAACAAACACAATAACATGCTTGCTTTCGTTAGTAGTAAAAAATTCAATAAATGTGTGAGTTAAATAATTACAAATTCTCTTTAGAGATAATTTTGTATTTATTCATGAACTTGAGTTTTAGAACTAATTTTTACAATAATTTCCTTCGTCTTATATACTATATTTGACAAAAGCAGGTACCGTTCTTAAGTTATGTTTGCTGACCAACTTTGTTTATTTGGATTTGAATTTCATATTTGGGAAATTGATTTTTGCTTATGCAATCCTTTGTTTCTTTTTTATTTATTTTCGTTCAAATATTTCTAAACAATTACGCTGACTTCGTCTGCGCCAGTGTAATGGTTCAGGGTCAAGTGGTGACACTTAACTTCTCCACCCTTCTGGATCCTTTCATCTTTCGTTTTATATATAATTTTTTTTATCTTATATAGTTTATATATATTTTTGTAATTATTGCCAATATTATTATTAATATTATTTATGGCGAGTTTGATACTACTGTTTTAATTTTTAATTCTTTTATTTCTTGAATATTTTGGAATTGTTATATCGCGAAGTCATTAAATGATAATTTGTTTGTGAAAGTATAATGGCTTTTGTTTTCATTTATTGTAAATACTTCCTTTAACAAATCTTTTTAATTGGAAAATACATTGTTGTTTAAAATTACTGTACAATTATTAATTTGTATTATAACATTATTGCTTATTTCTATTTGTTGCGTTACATTGTTACAATTCTATTTTATTAATCATTTACTTTTGGTTTGACCATTATAATTTCGTCGGTTACTTTTTGTATCTGTGTTTCATCATCATATACTAGTTTACAATTGTTGATGAAGATACAATGTTTACTTATTTGTAATTCTCCTAGTGATTTTCCTTCCTCATAAGTATATGAGATATTATTTACGTTTATTATATCTTCTTTCTTACTATCCATCTCATGGTAGAATAATACAAGGTACCGCCACTAGGGCCTTTTACTCTCTTGAAATTTGCTCACTCTCAATTGTTGACGTCATTCGCATATCAGTGTGTAGAACGCTGAAATAATGTATTAAGTGTTGAACATGATTTGAAATGCATTGATAATTGAAGAAGCAGTGTTACGAAAATTCTTCAAAATCTTCAATTTTCAATACATTTTGAAATTACGTTCAACACTTAATGCATTATTTCAGCGTTCTATACACTGACATGCGAATGACGTCAAAAATTGAGAACGGCACATAACTGTAAACTAATGGCGCCACCTCTATTTCTTACACCATGTATCCATCTTGTAAAATTTATTGTTTACAATGGGTATTATACTCGTCAGGTTGGTTATTATATTATTTATTAATTTTATTATTTTTAGTTTGTAAAAATCTATGTCATATTTTGTTATCTCGTCCGATGTAAGTACGGATCCAGTATCCAGTTTTATTAACTGTAATCATAATTGTATTTGTTAATGGTGTTAATTGATTGTAAAATTTTGTCTCTATCTTCTAAAATGGTGTCGTAACGCAAAGTAATAGAATCATTAAAATGATTGCTAATTTCAATTTGTTTATTAATTGTTTCTATGATTTGATAATTTTTTTAATGATTATTGCATAGATGCTCCAGAATGTCTTGTCTGTCATTATTGTCCATTACACCGAACAACTATTTCTGGGCTGTACCAACGGCGTTTATTAGTCCTCGTTTCGGTCTATTTGATGGTATTATTGATTTAATTTTTGATCTTATGGTATTTATTTTAGTTGCTAAACGCTTTTGTTTGTTTTCCGTTAGAAAGTTAATGCTAGATTCTATATTGTTTAGTAATAATATTATTTCATGAGGATTTATTATATGTAATATTATTTTAGTATTATTTCTTATTTCTAAAGGGGTTGTTGATAGTTGTATAAATCGATTTTGATTGTCAATTGGTGTTATCATTACTGTTGGTGTTATTTGGGTTGGGTAAATTAACAGTAGAAGGAACGGTACCTGGAATATTGGAATATTTTAGTTGGCATATTGTAAGTGTGTATGTTATTCAAGTAAGCCTAACTAAATTTTGGCTGTTCCTTATGTCGGAGGTTCTTAATGAGTCACCAATTCGATGTTTTGACTGCTTAAAAATTCACCTGTTTGCCGAGATGTGTGAGAGCTCGCATTGTCATGATGGAGAATCATTCGTCTTCGGCAGTTGTTTTTGCGAATTTCTCCGAAGACCTCCGGCAAACAAATGGTCCTGTACCACTCAGAATTGACAGTCCTACGTTGCTCTAGCGGAACAGTGGCCACATGACCCATTCGGCCGAAGAAACAGGCGACCATTTGCCTTGCAGTGATCCGAGCGCGAACAACTTTTCTTGCATTTGGCTCGTGTTGGAACATCCACATGGTCATGTGCTGTTTTTTTTTTCGGTTCATACGCATATATCCATGATTCATCACCTGTCCAGATTTTATAAACGTCTTTTGAAGCACCACGGTCGAAATTTTTAAGCATTTCCTTACTCCAATCGACGCGAGCCTTTTTTTGAGCGATTGATAAGTTATGGGGTATCCAACGAGAACAAAACTTTTTCACAACTAAGTGTTCATGCAAAATAGAATGTTTTGAAGTGGAACTAATGTGCAAGGATGCCTCTATCTCACGATATGTCACATGTCGGTCTTGCACTATCAGTTAACGCACACCTTCAACGTCTTGTGGCACAACAACCGATTTTGGACAACCTTCACAGAATTCGTCAGCGACTGAACTACGACCACGATTAAATTCTGCAAACCAGCGATAAACTGTCGTTTTTGATGGTGCTTTCTCACCATAATAATCCACATCAAAAGTTATGAAAAATAATCCAACAAAAACCCTCTCAAGAAATTTCCATTGTTTTGCCAAATTGATTTCTTTAACTTATTGTAAAGAAAACAAAAACCAAATGTACATAAAAACGTTGTACGTACATATGTGCTAAAAAATGACAAAGTTTATTGTGGCGTTGCCAGATTTTACGTATTGACATTAGTATTGCCAATTCCCGAAATATAAATAGCAGCCCTCGTATAACATAATAGCTCTGTTCCTTTACCTCAAATACAAACCCCCTTTCAAATTAATGTTCTTATTAGAAAAAGTTTTGTGTTTTTTAACATATCGAACTGAAATTTGGACACCATAATTTTCTGATGTATATCCATCAACTGTGCAAATTTCATAATCCTAAGGTTACCAAGAGGGGTACCTCCCATACAAACCCAAATTAAATGAGAAACTTATATAGAATAAAAGTACAATAAAATTGCCACTCAAACTGATGTGATGCTAAGAAAGGAAGGTTGGATGCAACTCGGAGGAGCGTGAAGAGTATTACATCTTTGGCATAGCCTTCTTTCTGTTTTTTTCGGTAAAAGTGTTATTTAATCGTTCGACATCGCTATTCCCAGTATGACTTTTTGGCTTTGTCGCATGGAACTCGATGTTTTCCTTGGTAAGAAATTCTTTTACATTGCAACTATTGAATTCATTATTGAACACGATTTTTTTTATACTGCTTTTTATGGCTAGAAATTGTTGAATTTTATCAACAATTGTCCTATTGTTCCTGTCTGGTAGTGGTAAGCATGTAGCATGCTTTGAAAATGTATCAATACTTACTTACTTACTTAGCTGGCCATAACAACCCGTTTACCGGGTTACGGCCTGCTTCAGCACATCTCTCCAGGCGCCTCTGCTTTGCGCGCGCCTCCTCCAGTTGGTCACACCAAGCGTCGACAGGGCTCCTTCAACTTGGTCCTTCCAACGTAAATTGGGTCTTCCTCTCCGTCGACGTCCGCTGACTTTCGCATCAAACACACGTTTTGCTGGAGCATCTTCATTCATCCGAACGACATGACCGAGCCAGCGTAGCCGCTGGCTATCGATGCGCTGGGCAACGTCAATGTCGTTGAAGCGCTCATACAGCTCCTGATTGGTACGAATGCGAAAGTCATCGCCAACCCGAACAGGACCGAAGATCTTGCGCAGTACTTTTCTCTCGAACACTCCCAGGGCATCTACATCATTGCGTGTAAGTGACCATGCTTCCGCGCCATATAGAAGCACAGGTCGGATGAGTGCCTTGTAGAGTGTTAGTTTTGTCGCTCGAGAGAGGTCTCTACTACTCAATTGCCTATTGAGACCAAAATAGCACCTGTTGGCAAGAGTGATTCTGCGCTTGATCTCCAGGCTGACGTCGTTATCGGTGTTAATGGCGGTTCCAAGGTACACGAACTCCTTGACAACATCGAAAGTATAGTCGCCGGCTGTAACTTGGGATCCAACACGCCGCACGTCCCTACTAGTCGACAACATATACTTCGTCTTGCCCTCATTCACCGCCAGACCCATTTTGGCAGACTCCCGTTCAATAGCACTGAAAGCTGCGGTGACATCTCGCTTGGTACGCCCAATGATGTCGATGTCGTCGGCATACGCAAGGAGCTGGACACTTTTGTAGAAAATAGTGCCAGTGCGATGTACACCCGCCTTCCGCAGAACGCTCTCCATGACGAAATTGAAGAGGTCGCATGATAAGGGGTCGCCTTGTCTGAAACCTCGCACGGTATCAAAAGGTTCGGAGAGGTCTTTTCCTACCTTGACGGAGCTGCATGAATTACTCAACGTCATCCTGCAAAGCCTTATCAGCTTCGCAGGGATACCGAGCTCAGACATTACGGCATACACGCGATCCCTTATTGGGCTATCGAAAGCTGCCTTATAGTCGACAAAGAGATGGTGAGTGTCGACTTGGTACTCATGGGTCTTCTCCAGGATTTGGCGCAATGTGAATACCTGGTCGATGGTGGACTTACCAGGTCTGAAGCCGCACTGATAAGGTCCAATCAGTGCGTTGGCGTGTGGCTTCAATTGTTCACATAGTACGCTCGTAAGAACCTTATATGCGATAGGGAGTAGGCTTATACCCCGATAGTTGGCGCATATCGTGGGGTCTCCCTTTTTCAGGACAGGACATAGTGCGCTGAGGTTCCAATCGCTGGGCATGCATTCTTCCAGCCATATAATGCAGATGAGCTGGTGCATGCACCCTACCAGCTCATCACCTCCGGCCTTAAACAACTCAGCAGGGAGGCCATCGGGGCCTGCAGCTTTGTTGTTTTTGAGTCGCTGAATCGCGACCCTGACCTCTTCATGGCTGGGCGGCGGAATCTCCACGCCGTCATCGGCAATTGGTACGCTATCTTCTCTAGTGGCGGAATTGGTTCCGTCGTCGCCACACAAAAGCGTAGAGAAGTGCTGTCTCCATAACCTCAGCACACCTTGCGCATCTGTAACCAGGTTACCGTTTTCATCCCTGCAGGAGGATGCTCCGGGCTTCAAACCTTCCGTCAGACGCTTGACGTACTTAAAGAATTTTTGAGCATCATTCCTGCTTCTGCACATCTCGACTTCCTCATGCTCACGCCTTTCCTGCTCTCTTTTCTTGCGTCTGAAAAGGCGTCTCTCTTCCCCTCTCTTCAGACGGTAGTCCTCGACAATGGCTCGCGTAGCGGCAGACTGCAGCGTTCTTTTGTAGGCGGCGTTTTTCGCTGCAGTGGCCTCGCGACACTCCTCATCGTACCATTGGTTTCGTTTTAAGGGCCGCTCGAAACCAAGGACCGTTTCCGCAGTCGTGCGTAAGGAGTGGGAGATGCTGGCCCACAGCCCACCAATGTCGTCGGAGGGGGATTGATGGAGCCTATCGGAGAGTTGAGCGGAGAAAGCCTCAGCTGTCCGTTGTGATCGCAGCTTTTTGACATCCAGCTTTCTCTGCGTACTAGTGCGCGCTACCCGCGATGCGTTAATGCGCAACCGCACCTTGGCTGCGACAAGGTAGTGGTCCGAGTCCATGTTTGGGCCTCGGAAAGAGCGCACATCTAGTACGCTGGAAGCATGCCTTCCGTCAATCACAATGTGGTCGATCTGGTTGCGTGTTGATCGATCGGGGGACAGCCAAGTGGCTTTATGGATGTCGAGGTGCTGGAACCTGGTGCTACCGACTACCATGTTTCGCGCCGCGGCGAAATCGATCAGCCTTAGACCGTTGGGCGAGGTGGTCGTATGAAGGCTGAACTGCCCGACAGTGGGGCCAAAGATACCTTCGCGCCCGACCTTTGCGTTAAAATCGCCGAGGACGACCTTGATGTCATGTGCTGGACATTTATCAAACACGTCCTCGAGCTTCGCATAGAAGGCATCCTTGACCGCATCGTCCTTCTCTTCCGTCGGGGCGTGTGCGCAAATCAGGCTAAGATTTTGGAACTTAGCCTTGATGCGGATCATGGCCAGCCTCTCATTCACCGGGGTGAATCCCAAGACTTGGTGGCATAGTCTTTTGCTGACCACAAACCCGCACCCGAACTCGCGCCTCTCCGCATGGCAGCTGTAGTAGATGTCACAGAGTGCTTGCCTTTTGCACCCTTGTCCTATCCATCGCATTTCCTGGATGGCGGTGATATCAGCCCTACATTTCATGAGGGCATCCGCCAGTTGGGTAGCGGCACCATCCCTGTTGAGGGTTCGGATGTTCCAGGTGCATACCCTTAAATCGTAGTCCTTTATCCGTTTGCCGTGGTCGTCATCGTTATGAGGGGTTCCATCCGAGGCATGTGCTTTGGCCTTCACTGGATAATTTTTTTACGTGGCGGGTTCCAAGCCCTGCGCACAACCCAGATTTTATGTCCAGGGGATTGGACAGCGCTGCACACATTGGTTCACAGACTAGCGGGTGCTAGTCCGCTATCCAGGAGGGGCCACGAGGAGGCTGTGTATCAACTTGGATAAAGCAAGGAAACAAGGATCGTTCTGGCGGTCGCCATGTTGACCACGATCAGAGACTTTGCCTTGTATGCGATAACCCATCCCATCCCTATCAATAAATACAATAAATGATTCTTTTGAATTGACATAAGTGTCAACATGGACAATTTCATAAGTTGTTTGTGGTGTTTCAGTTAGATTAAATTTGTTTTTTATTGGATGCCGATCATATTTTCCCCCAGAAAAAATATCACAATTATTAATAATCTTATGAATATGTTCTTTAAGATTGGGATTATATAATTTTGGTTTTAGTTGCTGAAAAGTTGCAACACAATGACCGCTCTAATTTTTATGGAATAGCGTAATCTGTTTGTTCAGTTCATCAATGTTTTTAATGTCATTTGTTCGTTTAGAGCATTTCACGAGTTTTATGTGAGGGTTATTTGCAAATTCGTTTAGAAGAATTTTTTTTATTTTGTTATATTCATTATCATTCAGATATGAGTATATTCCTACCTTGCCTTTTGTAATTTCCCTGCGAATAATGTTGGAAATATTATCGTTATTGATGTCTCTGATATCAATATATATTTGGTTCTTGTTAAATATATTCATGGTATTATTTTTTTTTTCATCTACTAATATGACTTGAGTAGGGAACCTATTTACCACTGTGTCCAATATGGTGTTATTTTGATATTCAAAGAAAAATGGCATTTTTTGAGATAAATGATCGGATGTTTATTTCATTATAAAGAGAAATACAACGTTAATAATGTAAAACAACATCAGCCAAATGGCCAAATCAGCCAAATGGCCACCACGACCACGCTTACAGGACCATATCCTTTTCATGAAATTTTCCAAACACAAAGTGGCTGCCCTATGTCCTCGATAGCCTCACGAATTCCATCTTTGAGGTCTTGAATCGACGCTGGGCTGTTGGCGTAGACCTTATCTTTTACGTGGCCCCAAAGGAAGAAGTCGCAAGGTGTTAAATCACAAGATCTCGGTGGCCAATTGTGATCACCTCTTCGAGAGATAACACGGTCCAGAAACTTTGCCGTAAAAGATCAATGGTTTCTTTGCTTGTGTTGCACGTAGCGCCGTCTTGTTGAAAGTAAACGTTGTCCTGATCAATACCATCCAATTCCGGCCATAAAAAATTATTAATCATCTCTCGATAGCGCAATCCATTCACCGTAACTGTTGCTCCAGCCTCATTTTCGAAAAAGTAAGGTCCAATGACCCCGCCGGACCATAAACCGCACCAAACAGTCGCACCTTGAAGATGGAGAGGCTTTTCAACAATAACTCTTGGCTTTTCCGAGCCCCAGATGCGACAAATGGATGGAAATGGGCCTCATCTGGGTTTTCTTCAACACTTTGGGCTACAGCAGCAATATTCTCAGTTGTTCTTGAGTGACGTGCACGGCTTTTATTCTTCACATCACATACTTGTCCCAACAGCTCGAATTTTTCCACCAATTTCTGTATTGCTGTCCGACAAGGTGCTTCACCTATTCAAAATAACACCTCTTATAATTTTGCAGGTTTTCCTCGTGAGTATTAGATGTTTCGGTGAATTCCAGTCTTCCTCGTTTTCTGTATCAGAGTCCTCTTGAAGTTCGACAGCTTGAGTTTTTTCTGTTTCGTTATCATCATCTGCATGATTTATTTCATCTTGTGATATTCTGCTAAGAAAATCGGGTATGTGGCTATTTTTCCCTTTTATGTAGTCCAGGGTAAAATTGTATTCTGCTAAGTTTGTTAGCCATCGTAGTAGTTTTTTACCTGAATATTTAGCCATCAGCCACTTAAGTGGTTGATGATCACTTTCTAAATCAAACTCCCAACCATACACGTAGGGGCGTAAATATTTTGCTGCCCAAACTATAGCAAGCAGTTCTTTTTCTATTACTGTGTAATTTAATTTATGCTTGTTGAGTGTTCTAGATGCATATGCAATGGGATGCCCCTCTTGAGAGAGAACAGCACCAATAGCAAATTTACTTGCATCTGTCGTTATTTTCAATTTTTTTGTAAAGTATGGGTATCGCAAGATTGGTGAAGTAGTAACGAAGTCTTTTAACTTCTCAAATGCTGCTATGTAATTAGGGTCATTTGTGTTTATTGGTGTATCTTTTTTCATAAAGCGGGTCATTGGATGTGCTACCTTAGAATAGTCTTTTATAAATTTCCTATAAAATCCTACAATGCCCAAGAAGGAATTTATTTGTTGTGTATTAATAGGCAGTTTTAGTTTCTGAGTAATAGAAACTTTATCGGGATTGGGTTTTATTCCTTTTCTTGTTAAGATATTCCCTAAAAATTATGTTTCTTTCTTCAGAAAGTCGCATTTATCAATTTGTACTTTTAATTGGGCTTGGCGTAAAGCTTGAAATATAGCTTTTATATTTACAATGTGTTCCTGTAATGACGTACTAAATATAAGGATATCATCCATATATACGACACAGGTTTTATTTATGAAATTTTTTAATATTTTATTCATCATCCTTTGGAAGGTTGATGGTGCGTTTTTTAACCCGAAAGACATTCGTACAAATTCGTAATGTCCTCGTGGTGTTGAAAATGCAGTTTTTGATCTGTCTTCTTCTCTAACTATGATTTGATGGAAACCTTAAGCTTAATCGAGTGTGGTAAAGTATTGAGCTCGTCCTAGTTTATCCAGGATTGTGTTTAGATTTGGGATAGGGTATTTATCATCTACCGTAAATTTGCGATAGTCGATGACTACTCTGTACTTTTTTTCCCCCGAATTATCTAGTTTTTTCTCTACTACCCATATGGTGAATTACTTTCTTTTATGATGTTTTGCTTAAGCATTTCATCTATTTGACTCTCTATTTCGACTTCATAAATTTGTGGGTACCTGTATATTTTTGATTATAAAGGTCTTTCTGTTGTGGTGATTATTTCGTGGTATATTTCACCAGCGGCCGACAATTTTTCGCCTTCCCTAAAGAAAAGGTCATTAAATTCATGTAGTAATTTATTCATTTCTGTAAATTCCTCTTAAGTTAAATGTTCAAAGTTGAAATTATTTTCATTTTTGTTTATTGAGATTGCTTGTAAGGCATTTATATTGTTCATTAGGTTTGGATATTTGAAATCCTCGAAGTACAATTTGTTTCCGAGGACTTCAACAAATCGAAGCTCATTATTTATATTTTCTTTTAGCGGAACTAAAAAGTTTTGGCCAATTAGGCCTGAAAATTGGTCGCTTTCGAAATCGACCAGTTTCCATTTCAATGTGCCAGCCCCTTTAAATTGTTTAGGGTAGGGTGTTGTCACTGAATATTTTATATATTTTTTCCCATTTAGAGTTTTAAAAAAACGGGGCTTCTTTAATAATGTTTGGGGATAATGTTCACGGAGGGTTCCTGTCTTAAGAATACTTGTTGTAGACCCGGTGTCTACGAGGCATTTTATATTGTGTTTGTCTATAGTTATTGTTATTATGGGGAGTGTTGATCGGGAGGCGATATTAAAAAGATTACCTCTTCTTCAATATCTGACTCCGTTTCCACAACTGTTTGTATTTCTATATTAGTATTTGGGTCGTTTGTTGTATTAGTATACCGGTTTGTGGTTTTTGGATTGTTAGTAGAGTTTGCGTTATTATTATACCCATTTTTATTATAGTTGTTATTATTGTATTGCTTTTTATTATTATTAGTGTCTGGATTGTTATATCGATTTTGATTCTGATTTTTATCAGTTACATTCTTGTTTTGTTCTTGGTTTTTGGAACCCTTAGTATTACTATTGTTATTATTATAAGAGTTACTTTTCGGTTTCCTATGTCTATAATCTATTGCTCTGATGTCATCCAACATTTTATAATGACTGTATTTAGTGATGATACGAGGATGGGTCAATAAGTCCATAGAAAATTTTTTTTTTTATTTTTCCACATAATCTCCTTGGAGCACTTAGTTAGACGTTTCTCTAATTTTTTTTAACCCGTCAGAAAAATAAGATTTTGGATGGTTCTCGAAATAAGCATTTGTTTGATCGATGACTTCTTCATTTGAAAAAAAAACGTTGTACACTGAGCCATTTTTCAGGTTTGAGAATAGGAAAAAGTCACTGGGGGCTAAATCTGGCGAATACGGTGGGTGTTCGACCAATTCGAACTTTAATTCTTCAATTTTAGCCATTGATCGTAAACATGTGTGAACGCGGGCATTGTCCTGATGCAAGAGGATTTTTTTTCTGTTGAAATGAGGCCGTTTTTTCAATTTTTTCTCTTTGCTGGTCCAATAAAGATGCATAATACTCCCCTGTTATTGTTTTTCCTTTTTCCAAATAGTCAACGAAAATAATTCCACGTGCATCCCAAAAAACAGTAGCCATAACCTTACCAGCTGATTTTACGGTTTTCGCTTTCATTGGACATGGATCGCCTTTCAAAATCCACCGTTTTGATTGTTCTTTCATTTCGGGAGTGTAATGGTGAATCCATGTTTCATCTACAGTAACAATTGGACGAAAAAACTCATTCGGATTACGTTGCATGAGCGACAACAGAGCTTTAGAGGCAACCACCCTATTGCGTTTATTGTCGACTGTGAGCAAACGCGGCACCCATCTTGCCGAAATCTTTTTCATACACAATTTTTTATGTAGAATAGAAATGACGCTACCTTTTGATATCCCTGTAACCTCAACTATCTCACTCAACTTTAATCTTCGATCACTTAACACCATATCATGGATTTTATTGATCATTTCTGGCGTAGTCACCTCTACAAGGCGTCCTGAGCGTGGTTCATCCTTTGCTGATGTACGACCACGTTTAAATTAATTTAACCAGTTATAAATAGTTGCAAGTGAAGGAGCAGATATGCCGTGAACTAAATCCAACTCATTTTTTATTTCCTTTGCTGTTAAGCCTTTTATATGAAAATTTTTAATAACAGATCTAAACTCAATTTTCTCCATTTTTGTAAACAAACAAATTTTTTTTCTTCAATGCACGAGAAACACACAACAACTCAACCAATTTAGCTGAAACTTCACAGCAAACCTAGACGGTAGTGATGCTGCATGAAAACAGACCGTTTACGGTAATAGTTGCGCTATCTGTTGGATTTACTAAGGACTTATTGACCACCCTCGTATATTGCAGTTGCATAGTATCATCAATAAATGCTCATGTTGGTCCATCAATTTTTTCAATTAAAAGAGCTACTAAGTCTCTATTTACGCAAATTGGATTATACAAAGGATTTATTCTACCTTTTAATTCATACATTGTATTGATTTTTGCATATTAGTAAATAGTTCCTTTAAGTTGCTTACTTTAACTCCTCTCAGCATATTGTATATTTCATCTTTATTGCTATCCAATTTGTATTGTCTGGTAGTCCTGGAGCGATTCCTGCTGCATTACCTCGAAGTTTTTCATTTAATATGATGTTGACCCCGAATCTTTGGATCCCGGTATTACCGTCGCATAAAGCCATTAATTGGTCCACTGACTTTATGAAAGATACCAGATAGGTTTCGTTGTGTAATAGTTGAATTGCCCTGAGCTTGCTTATGATGCCCCAGCGTGTTGCATGGTTGTTGCTCTCGAACTGGTGTTCGTTGTGTTGAATTTTGTAGTAGATGGGTGTAGTGGTGTTGCAACTGTAATGAATCGTGTTGCATTTGGATTTGTAATTCCTGATTTTTTAGTTTTTCCTCCAACTCTTCAATCCTATTTGCCAATGATGTTTCATCGTCATTTGTAGTTCCTCCTGTTGTATCTCCTTCGCCTCTTGGTGTTGTTTTATAGTAATTTCTAGTACTTCGATTTCTTTCTGCTGTGATTGCACTGTTTTTTCCAGTATAACAATCTTTGCCTGTAATTCCTCCATTTTTTCTTCTTGTGTATGCATTCTTCGTATTTCAAATTGAAAAATTTTTTTCTTTATTTATCCTGTGTTAAAAACGCAAATTGTTAGGCGACCTTCAGGTTGCCAAAATATGTGAAGGACCTTTTATTTATTTTTTTTTTATTTAAGAAACTGTTGTCGGCTGCGCCAGTTAAATAATTATAAATTCTCTTTAGAGATAATTTTGTATTTATTCATGAACTTGAATCTTAGAACTAATTTTTACAATAATTTCCTTCGTCTTATATACTATATTTGACACATGCAAATGCCGTTCTTAAGTTATTTATGCTGACCAAGCATAAGTGACGGAAGCGAAGCCGGTGCCTACGTTGCTTATGCATGTGCAACTTTGTTTATTTGGATTTGAATTTCATATTTGAGAAATTAATTTTTGCTTATGCAATCTTTGTTTCTTTTTTATTTATTTTCGTTTAACTTTGATTTTTGCTTATGCAGTCTTTGTTTCTTTTTTATTTATTTTCAAATGTTTCTGAACAATTACGCTGACTTCGTCTGTGCCAGTGCAATGGTTCAGGGTCAAGTGGAGACACTTAACTTGTGTGGACAAAATGAGAGCGAAAAGGTAACAATGACTACAAAAATTTCGCACTAACGGGGCCATAGCAACGCGCGCCGGGCTACGCTAGTAACATATAAAATACTAATGAGATTTATGTAGTTGTGATTTTCTACTGATAGTTTGTGTTTGTTGACAAATTATACTTGAACCAATTATTAAAAGAGATTTAAGATGCTCATCGGTTAACTTAGATCTGTAAACATTCTTTACGTACTTCTCACACAAGTAAGTAGGACCAAAAACAGAAAACAGCCCACTAGCAAATTTATGCAAAATGTCAAATTGTGCCATTGGAAGACTTTTATATAATTCCAACATGAGTTTTGATATTTGGTCTTAAATATATCACTGCACTGTTGATAAATAATTTCCATTTGAAGTTCTGGTGCTAGGGTTTCAATGTCGGTATCAAAAGGATTTTGAAAAATCTTAATTTTATTCGCAATGATCAAAGTCTGGGAAAAGAGTATAAAAATGTAGCACTCAAAGCTCCTACCAAAGAATATAGACTGTACAAATGCAGCGCACCCTCTACAAATGCAGTGCGCTCTATTTCTATTTTTTTACCCAACAACAAATTGTATGTCAAAATAAAATTTGTTGTTGGTCAATAATACCTGTGCAGTCAAGCAAAGCAGACGTGTTTCCATTTCTAACGCTCCGCAAAGTTAAGTTATTTTTATAATTTATTGTGCATTGCCTTATTGGATCGTGTTTCGGTTTATTTAGTAGAGCTATATTTACTTTTTAAAATAACCTTTGTGCTTATTAAGTTCATATTTTTTGTTTTTTACATTTTCCTGAAGATCAGTGCATTTTGTTTGTTTTTCTCCTGTTCATTAGTTTTACTTGTGTATTTTGTTATTGCATACGGCATTTCTAAGTTTTATTTTGTGAGCATTGTTGTTGCTAAACCAATCTGTTATTGATTTGTGTCTTTGTACCGTTTTGGGTCTATAGTATTGTTGTTGGAAATCCATTTGTTCGACTTTTGTGCTTTGGGTTTGTAACTTTGTGTGCATTGGTTTTACATTGCACCAGCCTGACATTTTTATTTAAATTTATTGTGTTGCATCAATTTGTTGAAAATGATTTGTTGCAATACAGCGTGTAAAAATATAGAGACATTTGATGAGGATTCACATCGGGCAGTACGATGCTGGCTGTGTGACAATTATTGACATAAAAAGTGTGAGGGATTGACCAGCCGAGACCATGACAGAATACTTAGTTGAACTAAATCTGCTTGTGGCAAGTTGACATGGTCTTGCCCATCCTGTTCCAAACGCCAGGCTGATTTTCCGGCAATGTATCGGAGTATACGTGACAAATTTATTAAGTTATATAGCGCTCTAAAGCAACTCTCGCTTGATTTTGATTCGGGCACTGAATTACGAAGTAATTATCAGTTTGATTCGCCCCCTCCCCTTCTTTTATTGTCACCTCCACCAACGAGTGACCACGTTTCCCCCCAACTTCCTTCTAACATTCCTCTTGTTCCTACAAAGATTGCTACTCCAGGCGATCCTATCTCAACACCTGTGCTCCCTATAATTCAGGTATTTCCACCCTCTTCTGCAATGTCTTCCTCCAAGCGGTCTAGACCCACTTCTCCTCCTTCGTCGAACTCCATTGGGGACAATATTAAGACTGTTGCCACCAATGCCTCCAAGCGGTTCAGACCCGCTTCTCCATCATCATCTATCACTATTGTGGATAATACTGGGAATAATGAGAATATTGAAACAGTTGCCATCAATGCCTCTATGCAGTCCAGACCTGCTTCTCCACCCCTTCATTCAGAACATCTCTCAGATGATGACCGCAATTCTTTGAATGTGGTTTCACCACCTATCTTGTCGGTAGTGGCACCTCGGAAACAAATTTTCCTTTCTAGACTTTCTTATGATACTACCTGTGATGACATTAACAGGTACATTGCGTCCAAGTCTAATATGCCGGTTAGTGTGAAGAAATTCAATTTTTCACAACCCAGGGAAATCTCGTCGTTTAAAATTAGCGTACCTTCCGATTTGTTCAATTAAGTATGTAATCCTAAATTCTGACCTCAAAATATGGTAGTTCATAAATTTAAACAGAAGAAAAGGAATAGGTCTAGTTCTATAAGGCTGCCGTTACATACTAGTTCTTCTTCGGCTTCAAGTTCGGCTCCAAAAAACTAGTTTCCTGCCTTCAATATATCACCATAACATATGAAAATGTTAGAGGTTTACTGTCCAAGCTTAATTATTTGTATAGGGACAGTTTTTCTTTTGTTGCTGATATCATTGATTTTTCTGAGACATGGCTTACATCTAATGTTCTTAATAATGAAGTCCTTGGTAATCATTTTGTAATTTATAGACAGGATCGCCAGTTTCGTCGTGGTGGTGGTGTTCTTGTTGCAGTTAAGTCAAGTTTACGTTCCGAAGTTATTCAAGTTGTTTTGACTGCTGATATTGAATTTATTGGCGCCAAAAAAGTCCTTCCCCATGTTGCGATTTTTGTTACGTGCTCTTATATTCCTCCAAGTTCGAGCTTACAAACTTATACGCATCACTATGAAGCATTATGTCCGTTTTCAAACTTATTCGTGATCGTGATATCCTGGTCGTGCTGGGTGATTTTAATTTACCTACCATTTCTTGGTCCTTTTTCGGACATTCAAGTCACCTTGTTCCCTCTGGAAACCATGTTTTCATTGGTAGCTTGATCGAACTTTCTCTCTTCCAAATGAATTTTGTTGTAAATCATCTTCATAGGTCATTAGATTTAGTATGGTGTAATGATAGTACTGTCACTGTTGTGTCTAAAACCCCTCCCTTGTCCCTTCCTGAAGACCATTATCACCCCTCCTTAGAAATTTCACTCTGTCTTACATACCATGCTACTGTACAGACTACACCTCTTCCTCACCGGCGTCTTTGTTTCCGCAAAGCAAATTTTGAGTCACTTAATTTGCACAGATTGACTGGTCCTTTCTTTACAGTTGTAGCAATATGTCTGTGGCCACTAAATTCTTTTATGATACATGTACTCTGTCTTTGTTAAATGTATTCCTCTAATGAATGCACCAAAAGGATCGTACAAACCACCTTGGTTTACGCGTGGGCTCTCCACTTTAAAAAACTTAAAATCCATTATTTAAGCTTTTCAGGTATCTTCATTTGGAAGGAATCTTTCATTATTCCCCTCCATAAAAAAGGAAAGAAATCTGATATCTCAAACTATAGGGGCATATCTAAACTGTCCGCTATCCCAAAATTGTTTGAAAAGGTCCTCATAACGAATTTGCAACATTTCTGTAAAGCAGTTATTTCTCCATCACAGCATGGATTTGTAAAATGCAGGTCCGCAACCACTAACCTCCTTCAGTTTACTTCATTTGTTAATCAAGGTTTCGTCAACAGGTCACAAACTGATGTTATTTACGCAGACTTTACTAAAGCCTTTGACTCAGTTAATCATAACCTTCTTTTGTATAAACTAAATATTATGGGCTTTCCGAATAATCTTCTAAGTTGAATTACATCCTACTTAAAAAATCGTTCTCAAAGAGTGTTGTTTAGGTTTTCTCTTTCAGATATTGTCCACGTAACTTCTGGGGTTCCTCAAGGTAGTCATCTAGGACCTCTTCTTTTCATTTTGTTTATTAATGGTCTGCCTCTCTCCATCTCACACTCTCGTGTGCTCATGTACGCTGATGATGTAAAATTGTGCCTTTCAGTTAATGATGGCAACTCTCATCTTAAACTTCAAGAGGATATTGATTCTTAACTTACTTGGTGCTTGACAAATTATTTAGATCCAAATATTTCTAAATGTAAGATCATAACATATCATCGGTGTAAGCCTCATTTGTTTACTTACACCGTCTCTACGTTTAATAACCTCAGTGTCCTGTTTGATCCTAAGCTGTGTTTTAACCAGCACGTCTCTTCTGTTGTAAACAAAGGGAAGGGTGTTTTTGGTTTCATCAAACGCTGGTCTACTGAATTTAATCACCCTTATACCACTAAGATTCTTTTTGTGTCTCTTCTGCTTCAAATTCTCGAGTATTGCTTTTGCATTTGGTCACCGCAATATTCAAAGTATCAAGATCGAATCGAGTCTGTTCAGAAACAATTCCTTCTGTTTGCTCTTCGTGGCCTCAACTGGAATCCTAATTCCCGGTTGCCATCTTACCCTGATAGACTCCCACTTATCAGTCTTCCGTCTTTGGCGCATCGTAGAATTGCTCTAGGGATTTCCTTTTTTCATAAGCTCTTAATCGGAAACATCGACTCTCCAGAGCTTTTAAGTCTTTTGAACATTTCTATCCCTAGTCATCCTACGAGAAATTTTGTCCCTTTAGATGCACTACTAACTTTGCCCTTCATGATCCTTTCAGAGTTTTATGCTCATATTATAATAAGTTCTATCATGTTCTCTCTCTTGAATTATCTCCGGAATCAATTAATTCAATCATACTTCGTTGCCTACGGGATTCATGACCTCACTGGCTGGATGCACTGGATTTTGCTGATTAGCTGTACCGTCTATGTAGCTTATGTGCCTCTGACCACACATGGCTGTGAGTAGGGGCATAGCTCGCTAGTGTTGCAAATAAACTTCCCCCATCGGGTCGGAGGCTGCTGTTTTATATTATGTTATTATTAATTTTATTTTTATTCTGTTTTATTTCTCTCTCTTATAATTAATTTATTTTTATTTTATTTTCATTTCAATTTAATATTTTTTATCTCTTTATTAAGTGTAATTGTTCGATTTTAAATCTCTTGTTTTTATTTTTAAGCTGACAGTTTTTTATCGTTGAATAAATAAATAAATAAAAAAATAGAAAGAGAGCGCGCTGCATTTGTAGAGGGCGCGCTGCATTTCCCCAGTCTAGATCCTTTTTATAGTCTTTGCTTCGACTGCAAAATCGACGAGAAACCGACTGTCATAATGTGGGTGAATGTTTCACATGTTTTAAAATGTGAAACAATTTTAACGCAATTGTGATTAAAACAGTATTATTTTCTGCCGGAACGATTTGATATTAGTGTATAAATCAGGGAGAAGCTGGTTTTCTCCTTGCAACCTCAAAATCAAGTCGATCATATGTTTTGTGAAATCCACGTAGAATGATAGAGAAGAATGAAATAGTCAAAGCAAAAAGTTAGTTAAGGTGTATGTGTGAGAGTGAGTATGCTCATTTTCATTGATCGCTTTGTTTCGTAGAGACTTAATTTTTATTGTTAATTTTCTTTCTTGATCATTATCACCATTATGTTTGCAAAACTTAATCATTTCATTTTACTTATTTATATTTGTTGTTTGAAAGGCCACAGCAAAGCGTGGCTGGGGGCTAAGCTACTTATTGATATATTCGTCATCTTCAATTTGTTGTCGAGTGATTGACGTATTTCAACCAACGTGTTTAATGGCAATTGTAATTATTATTCTCATTTTATGGTAATTTTTAAATATAACAGGGTGATCATATTCAGAATAACCATTAATAATAACAAACTCTTTAAGTTACAAGGCATTGCTTGAAACATATGCTATTTTATTTGTAAATAGTCCTTTATTGATAATTATAATTCCGACTTTTTCGGTGGATTTTCTAAAATTTTTATCATTTGTTGTTATATAATAGAAATGAAATACACACTCTGTGATAATTTTAACTGTCTACCTGTTACGGTTCACGAGATACAATCCCATTTAAAAAAGTTAAAAATTTTTTTCAGCCCACTAGCAAATTTATGCAAAATGTCAAATTGTGCCATTGGAAGACTTTTATATAATTCCAACATGAGTTTTGATATTTGGTCTTAAATATATCACTGCACTGTTGATAAATAATTTCCATTTGAAGTTCTGGTGCTAGGGTTTCAATGTCGGTATCAAAAGGATTTTGAAAAATCTTAATTTTATTCGCAATGATCAAAGTCTGGGAAAAGAGTATAAAAATGTAGCACTCAAAGCTCCTACCAAAGAATATAGACTGTACAAATGCAGCGCACCCTCTACAAATGCAGTGCGCTCAATTTCTATTTTTTTACCCAACAACAAATTGTATGTCAAAATAAAATTTCGAGAAAACATTGCACACAATTTGTTGTTGGTCAATAATACCTGTGCAGTCAAGCAAAGCAGACGTGTTTCCATTTCTAACGCTCCGCAAAGTTAAGTTATTTTTATAATTTATTGTGCATTGCCTTATTGGATCGTGTTTCGGTTTATTTAGTAGAGCTATATTTACTTTTTAAAATAACCTTTGTGCTTATTAAGTTCATATTTTTTGTTTTTTACATTTTCCTGAAGATCAGTGCATTTTGTTTGTTTTTCTCCTGTTCATTAGTTTTACTTGTGTATTTTGTTATTGCATACGGCATTTCTAAGTTTTATTTTGTGAGCATTGTTGTTGCTAAACCAATCTGTTATTGATTTGTGTCTTTGTACCGTTTTGGGTCTATAGTATTGTTGTTGGAAATCCATTTGTTCGACTTTTGTGCTTTGGGTTTGTAACTTTGTGTGCATTGGTTTTACATTGCACCAGCCTGACATTTTTATTTAAATTTATTGTGTTGCATCAATTTGTTGAAAATGATTTGTTGCAATACAGCGTGTAAAAATATAGAGACATTTGATGAGGATTCACATCGGGCAGTACGATGCTGGCTGTGTGACAATTATTGACATAAAAAGTGTGAGGGATTGACCAGCCGAGACCATGACAGAATACTTAGTTGAACTAAATCTGCTTGTGGCAAGTTGACATGGTCTTGCCCATCCTGTTCCAAACGCCAGGCTGATTTTCCGGCAATGTATCGGAGTATACGTGACAAATTTATTAAGTTATATAGCGCTCTAAAGCAACTCTCGCTTGATTTTGATTCGGGCACTGAATTACGAAGTAATTATCAGTTTGATTCGCCCCCTCCCCTTCTTTTATTGTCACCTCCACCAACGAGTGACCACGTTTCCCCCCAACTTCCTTCTAACATTCCTCTTGTTCCTACAAAGATTGCTACTCCAGGCGATCCTATCTCAACACCTGTGCTCCCTATAATTCAGGTATTTCCACCCTCTTCTGCAATGTCTTCCTCCAAGCGGTCTAGACCCACTTCTCCTCCTTCGTCGAACTCCATTGGGGACAATATTAAGACTGTTGCCACCAATGCCTCCAAGCGGTTCAGACCCGCTTCTCCATCATCATCTATCACTATTGTGGATAATACTGGGAATAATGAGAATATTGAAACAGTTGCCATCAATGCCTCTATGCAGTCCAGACCTGCTTCTCCACCCCTTCCTTCAGAACATCTCTCAGATGATGACCGCAATTCTTTGAATGTGGTTTCACCACCTATCTTGTCGGTAGTGGCACCTCGGAAACAAATTTTCCTTTCTAGACTTTCTTATGATACTACCTGTGATGACATTAACAGGTACATTGCGTCCAAGTCTAATATGCCGGTTAGTGTGAAGAAATTCAATTTTTCACAACCCAGGGAAATCTCGTCGTTTAAAATTAGCGTACCTTCCGATTTGTTCAATTAAGTATGTAATCCTAAATTCTGACCTCAAAATATGGTAGTTCATAAATTTAAACAGAAGAAAAGGAATAGGTCTAGTTCTATAAGGCTGCCGTTACATACTAGTTCTTCTTCGGCTTCAAGTTCGGCTCCAAAAAACTAGTTTCCTGCCTTCAATATATCACCATAACATATGAAAATGTTAGAGGTTTACTGTCCAAGCTTAATTATTTGTATAGGGACAGTTTTTCTTTTGTTGCTGATATCATTGATTTTTCTGAGACATGGCTTACATCTAATGTTCTTAATAATGAAGTCCTTGGTAATCATTTTGTAATTTATAGACAGGATCGCCAGTTTCGTCGTGGTGGTGGTGTTCTTGTTGCAGTTAAGTCAAGTTTACGTTCCGAAGTTATTCAAGTTGTTTTGACTGCTGATATTGAATTTATTGGCGCCAAAAAAGTCCTTCCCCATGTTGCGATTTTTGTTACGTGCTCTTATATTCCTCCAAGTTCGAGCTTACAAACTTATACGCATCACTATGAAGCATTATGTCCGTTTTCAAACTTATTCGTGATCGTGATATCCTGGTCGTGCTGGGTGATTTTAATTTACCTACCATTTCTTGGTCCTTTTTCGGACATTCAAGTCACCTTGTTCCCTCTGGAAACCATGTTTTCATTGGTAGCTTGATCGAACTTTCTCTCTTCCAAATGAATTTTGTTGTAAATCATCTTCATAGGTCATTAGATTTAGTATGGTGTAATGATAGTACTGTCACTGTTGTGTCTAAAACCCCTCCCTTGTCCCTTCCTGAAGACCATTATCACCCCTCCTTAGAAATTTCACTCTGTCTTACATACCATGCTACTGTACAGACTACACCTCTTCCTTACCGGCGTCTTTGCTTCCGCAAAGCGAATTTTGAGTCACTTAATTTTCTGCTTGCACAGATTGACTGGTCCTTTCTTTACAGTTGTAGCAATATGTCTGTGGCCACTAAATTCTTTTATGATACATGTACTCTGTCTTTGTTAAATGTATTCCTCTAATGAATGCACCAAAAGGATCGTACAAACCACCTTGGTTTACGCGTGGGCTCTCCACTTTAAAAAACTTAAAATCCATTATTTAAGCTTTTCAGGTATCTTCATTTGGAAGGAATCTTTCATTATTCCCCTCCATAAAAAAGGAAAGAAATCTGATATCTCAAACTATAGGGGCATATCTAAACTGTCCGCTATCCCAAAATTGTTTGAAAAGGTCCTCATAACGAATTTGCAACATTTCTGTAAAGCAGTTATTTCTCCATCACAGCATGGATTTGTAAAATGCAGGTCCGCAACCACTAACCTCCTTCAGTTTACTTCATTTGTTAATCAAGGTTTCGTCAACAGGTCACAAACTGATGTTATTTACGCAGACTTTACTAAAGCCTTTGACTCAGTTAATCATAACCTTCTTTTGTATAAACTAAATATTATGGGCTTTCCGAATAATCTTCTAAGTTGAATTACATCCTACTTAAAAAATCGTTCTCAAAGAGTGTTGTTTAGGTTTTCTCTTTCAGATATTGTCCACGTAACTTCTGGGGTTCCTCAAGGTAGTCATCTAGGACCTCTTCTTTTCATTTTGTTTATTAATGGTCTGCCTCTCTCCATCTCACACTCTCGTGTGCTCATGTACGCTGATGATGTAAAATTGTGCCTTTCAGTTAATGATGGCAACTCTCATCTTAAACTTCAAGAGGATATTGATTCTTAACTTACTTGGTGCTTGACAAATTATTTAGATCCAAATATTTCTAAATGTAAGATCATAACATATCATCGGTGTAAGCCTCATTTGTTTACTTACACCGTCTCTACGTTTAATAACCTCAGTGTCCTGTTTGATCCTAAGCTGTGTTTTAACCAGCACGTCTCTTCTGTTGTAAACAAAGGGAAGGGTGTTTTTGGTTTCATCAAACGCTGGTCTACTGAATTTAATCACCCTTATACCACTAAGATTCTTTTTGTGTCTCTTCTGCTTCAAATTCTCGAGTATTGCTTTTGCATTTGGTCACCGCAATATTCAAAGTATCAAGATCGAATCGAGTCTGTTCAGAAACAATTCCTTCTGTTTGCTCTTCGTGGCCTCAACTGGAATCCTAATTCCCGGTTGCCATCTTACCCTGATAGACTCCCACTTATCAGTCTTCCGTCTTTGGCGCATCGTAGAATTGCTCTAGGGATTTCCTTTTTTCATAAGCTCTTAATCGGAAACATCGACTCTCCAGAGCTTTTAAGTCTTTTGAACATTTCTATCCCTAGTCATCCTACGAGAAATTTTGTCCCTTTAGATGCACTACTAACTTTGCCCTTCATGATCCTTTCAGAGTTTTATGCTCATATTATAATAAGTTCTATCATGTTCTCTCTCTTGAATTATCTCCGGAATCAATTAATTCAATCATACTTCGTTGCCTACGGGATTCATGACCTCACTGGCTGGATGCACTGGATTTTGCTGATTAGCTGTACCGTCTATGTAGCTTATGTGCCTCTGACCACACATGGCTGTGAGTAGGGGCATAGCTCGCTAGTGTTGCAAATAAACTTCCCCCATCGGGTCGGAGGCTGCTGTTTTATATTATGTTATTATTAATTTTATTTTTATTCTGTTTTATTTCTCTCTCTTATAATTAATTTATTTTTATTTTATTTTCATTTCAATTTAATATTTTTTATCTCTTTATTAAGTGTAATTGTTCGATTTTAAATCTCTTGTTTTTATTTTTAAGCTGACAGTTTTTTATCGTTGAATAAATAAATAAATAAAAAAATAGAAAGAGAGCGCGCTGCATTTGTAGAGGGCGCGCTGCATTTCCCCAGTCTAGATCCTTTTTATAGTCTTTGCTTCGACTGCAAAATCGACGAGAAACCGACTGTCATAATGTGGGTGAATGTTTCACATGTTTTAAAATGTGAAACAATTTTAACGCAATTGTGATTAAAACAGTATTATTTTCTGCCGGAACGATTTGATATTAGTGTATAAATCAGGGAGAAGCTGGTTTTCTCCTTGCAACCTCAAAATCAAGTCGATCATATGTTTTGTGAAATCCACGTAGAATGATAGAGAAGAATGAAATAGTCAAAGCAAAAAGTTAGTTAAGGTGTATGTGTGAGAGTGAGTATGCTCATTTTCATTGATCGCTTTGTTTCGTAGAGACTTAATTTTTATTGTTAATTTTCTTTCTTGATCATTATCACCATTATGTTTGCAAAACTTAATCATTTCATTTTACTTATTTATATTTGTTGTTTGAAAGGCCACAGCAAAGCGTGGCTGGGGGCTAAGCTACTTATTGATATATTCGTCATCTTCAATTTGTTGTCGAGTGATTGACGTATTTCAACCAACGTGTTTAATGGCAATTGTAATTATTATTCTCATTTTATGGTAATTTTTAAATATAACAGGGTGATCATATTCAGAATAACCATTAATAATAACAAACTCTTTAAGTTACAAGGCATTGCTTGAAACATATGCTATTTTATTTGTAAATAGTCCTTTATTGATAATTATAATTCCGACTTTTTCGGTGGATTTTCTAAAATTTTTATCATTTGTTGTTATATAATAGAAATGAAATACACACTCTGTGATAATTTTAACTGTCTACCTGTTACGGTTCACGAGATACAATCCCATTTAAAAAAGTTAAAAATTTTTTTCATTTCACTCAATATTTTTGCTCAGCGCCGCCTAAGTTTAACTCCAAAAATATTTTAGATATTTTGAATCACTTTACTAATATCCTATGTATCCACCACCATTTTGAATTACCTTCACTACTCTCCTGAGCGTACTATTTATTAATCAAAGTCCGACAGTTGTCTATGGGTGTCTTATACCATATTTTTTTAACATACTCCCATAATAGTTTTTTTTATTAGTGAAATTTTTTTCGCCAATTTTTTTTTTAAGTTTCCCCACAGGTGGATTTAGATCCGGGAATTAACCAGGCCACTCTAAAACACTGACTTTATGGTCTGCAAAGCATTTTTTTCCACCAGCTTAAGAGTATACTTTGGGTTGTTATCTTGATGATGGACCCAACGTAAAGGCATGTTTTCCACAGCATAGGGTAGCATTGTATTTTCCATAATGCCCTTGTACTCGCCTGCTGTCATATGGTTGGTTGTCAAGAAAAGCATTCTCAAACCATAACATTTCCACCTCCTGTTTTTTTTTTTTGTGAAACGGGCGTGATATTCTTTGCCTTTTGGACGGCGTAAATTCCTTTCTGAATCGTTTCCAAACAGATAAGTTTTCGTTTCATCGGTCCATAAAATATTTCTCCACTTTTTCTCACCGTCAGGCCTCACCCAGTTTTTGTGCCTTCTTGCAAAACTTATCATGAAGCTCAAATTCTTTTTTCGAACGAAGGGAACTTTTTTGGCTATTCGTCCTAGTAGCTTGGCTACATGTAACCGTTTGCGAACCGTTTAGGCACTAACCACGTTTCCAATTTCGGCTGATATTACCTTTAACGACTTAAATGGGTCCTTTTTACAAATAGTCACAATATGACGACCGAGATTTACGTTAGTTTTTTTTCCTTTCTTGAGTCTCCTTTTGGTGTTTTCGTTTTAATGCATTTTTAACAAAATTATGGGTCCTCCCCATCAATTGGCCAATGTCACGAAATGATTTTCATTCATTTCTTACATTGGAATCTAACCACAGCATCAGTGCAGTGTGACTTGCAGCCCATCTAAATAATAAAGTATTTAATGAAACTTCACTATTTTAAAGTTAATTAATGAAAAATTTACTACTTTAAAAAGAAAAAAATTTAGACAAATTGTAGGTGTAACTATGATATTGAGCAAGCAAATTCCGATTTTTTTCACGATAAGTAGAAATTCGCAATAATTAGGGAGGTCACTAGTTTTACTTTGCCAGAAATAGCATTGCCACATTGTGTTTATTAACAAAACACCAGACTTTACCGTTAATTCCGTGAAAATGGTTGAATAAACTAATATGAACAAAAATTCTTGCAGTGTAACTATTAATAAGAGCAGGGGTGTACATATTATTAATTACCTCCAGAGTTCGATGCTAAGAAAACACGCGACAGTGAGAAACCATATTTTATCTTCTTTTTTGTACATATTTTCTGTTGAGTACATCCTAGGGTGGTTCCGATTGCTGTCGGCCTTCAGTAAAGTCGTCTTGTTATGTTGCTACTTCAGGTGAGGAGAAACACAAAAACTTCCGTGTTCTTTGGGTTCTTGATTGCTTCTGTCTTTTTATTTATTTCATTCTAACTTGACAATCTTATTTATAATACATTTCATACAACGCTTAACCTAACATAAGATAATTTCAAATGACTAAGGATAATTTAAGAGAACAATTAACCCGAATAAGAGATGAAGTTAGGTTAAGATTAAGAGATTTCAATGGTTAGTACATAAATATATATGAAAGCTCTATTATTTAACCAGTTCGGTGCCAACATACTCCCCGCCTTGGAAGCTCCTTCCAACCAACTTAAGTCCCATTCGACTCCAGAGGTAGCGGGCATATCGTGTGTAATCTGAACTTCAATACACCAGACCTTGTCTTCACTGTGACTACTCTAACGAGTCCATCCGTACCAAGGTTCCCTTTCATTACACGTCCTAGGCACCATTTATTGGGCGGAGCGTTCTCATCCGGCAGAAGGTTCAGTGTACCTACTGCAATGATGTTAGACACCTTAGTCCATTTTTGGGGTTAATGCTTCCAAATCAGTTGCATCAGCGGTGAGAGGGCAGAGAGGACGAGAGTTCATTATTGCCTCTTCTTGCGCCACCACTTTCGACATTTCTTCAAAGTTTTACGCCTTCCCGTTAACCTGGTTTGACAACAGCCTCTTTGCTCCTTTAATCGCACTCTCCCATAGTCCCCCAAAATGTGGGGATCTTGGATGTATAAATTTGAACACTCGTCGAGCGGCCTCCTTCCATCTAGCTCCTTATGTAGCTTCATTGACATCTCTCGTAGTTCTCGGCATGCTCCTACAAAATTTGTGGCGTTGTCGCAAAAGATTTCGCTACATATTCTTCTTCGCGCGAAAAAACGTTCGAGCGCAGCCAGGAACGGCTCTGTGCTTAAGTTCATCACTTACTCACAGCTTTAGTGACTACACAGCTAAACAGACACAGATACACCTTGATTGGTCGCCGCCCACGCCCATAAAAATGCATCTACGTTGGGCCCACAAAGTCAACTATAGCTCTTTGAAACGGATGTACCTCTCCTCTGATTCGGTATGACGGCAAATCCCCCAAGAATTGGTTGGCCAGTACAGGTCGATGTCGAAAACAAGCAATACAACCTCGAACTGTCTGCCGATCTAGAGATGATAATCCAATATCTTTGAACCAGCCTGAGCGTTAATCCGATGCATAAAACACAAAAGCGACTTTATCACAAAATGGTTGCTCGGCA
This sequence comes from Amiota communis, assembly GCA_037043315.1. NCBI lineage: Eukaryota > Metazoa > Arthropoda > Insecta > Diptera > Drosophilidae > Amiota > Amiota communis. The sequence continues at coordinate 14,653 of JBAMAV010000036.1, read as the reverse complement.
ATACTATGCTTGATTCCGAATGGCATACTTGCTGTAGCCAAACATCCACCTACCCTTATCATATCCACCACTTTAGAGTGATCTATAAACGGAGTAAGCTTCTGAACCTTTGCAGATTTTACTATCTTCTCTGCCCGGTACGTGAACTCTTCAGACAAACACACATTCTGTACATTGTGCAGTAACATAGCAAGCCCCTTTCTTCTTTCTATTACACTCAGTGAAGTTGGATTCCTAATGGGAGAGTTGTGCGGCTAAAGTAAACGTCGATTTACAATCCCCAATTTTCCTCTTATTCCGTGGCCCTTTCAAAAATTCTGGGCTTTATTTCCATAACTAATTCGTACCCAGTTCCACTGGATACATCCCTCACGATACAATATCCGTAGGGTTTAACTTCGTATCAATTTTCAACCATTGATGAATAGTAGATACCTCCTGTATCTTTGAAACTCTATTTGCCACAAAGGTACTCCATCTACTAGCATAGGAAGCAAGCCAGTTCAAAACAATTGTGGAATCTGTCCAACAGAAAATTTCCAAGTCATTCATCGCCAAGCACCTTTTAACTTTTATCGTTATTTTCACTAACAATAACGCTCCTTACAATTCTAAACGGAATGTGTCGTAATGTGATTAAGATTTAAAAATTGAGATGTTATAGAGAATGATGAAAGTCGCGATTTCAAAAGAATGTCCAGACAGCCTTGGACACCTGCCCCTGCTGTCCCTAGCATTACTGTAAGACTGCTGGTTACGAAATCAACCTGACTGCCAGTATCAAGCGCACACCTACTCTTCAGAAACTCATAGCAAGCACGACCATTTGATAAGAGCGAACTATTCAGTGAACTCGTTTCCGATTTCACTCCTGACTGAACCTTATTAATAGTACCGTTGGTAGAAGATCCTCTGTGTAAAAGTGCGTGATGAAGACCCTTACATATTTTGCAACGTGTATTGGGGCACCCGTTCGTGTTATGGCGATTGCTAAAACAATTAATACACAACGCCAATCTCTTCGCTTCCTGGTACCTTTAGATCGCATCCAGTCCTAGGAATTGGGGACAATCCGACAACCTATGTGCACCAGTACACTTAAAGCATTCTCCTTCTTTAATTACTGAGTTCAACGTGGTTCGACTGTGTGAAATCTTTCCACCAAACTTCGATTGCTTCGATGACCCTTCATGATTTAGTTCGCGACGTATCATATTAATGTAGCGACCAATTATAAATTTTGAAAATACTTCCCAACTAGGCAACTGCTATAATCAAGTTCCCACCATTGTAATGTTTCTTCATCTAGCTTGCTGCTAACTAGGTGCACCACGAATGCACTTAAAATATCTTCAGTCGAACCCAATGTATGCAATGCAGCTAATTGAGATGTTTCTGCGTCTGCAATGCGCCTAAGGGAATCTGAATCGGCCTTAGCGACTTTCTTTAAGTTAAGTTAAAAAGCTCCCTGACATGAGCCTGAATAATAATCGCTTTATTCTCAAAACGCTTCTTTAAAATCTCCAACGCCTTCTCATAATTTGAAGACGTAAGCTCTAAAGATTCTATTACTTTTAATGGTATGGGTCCTAAAGACGCAAGTGTAAATTCGATAAAGTATCAATTTCGCAACTAGAATCTATCAACGTCCAATGCGAGTATGATGACCACTTCTCTGTTTCAGAACTGCCGCATACAACTATTGTTAATTAACATACAAAAAAAGGAATAATTTTGTTTCACAATTTAAAAAAAAAAATTTCGCGCCAACAGAACATTCATAAAAAATACATCATATAACATGACATCGTGTCATTAAAAAATTATATCATTTTTTTCATCATATAGTCTGAAAACTAACCGCACTTATATACATGCACATAAGTATGTACTTATGTCAGCCTATTCATTTGTCTTATGACCTTCAAAATTATATTTTTGTTTTAATTTTTTGATTTTTATTTTTAAATATTATAGTGGCTTTACAGTGACTCGTATCACGAGGATTCGGGTTTGTGCTTTACAGTGCTATTTTAGTATCACGAACAGCTGCTTTTTGTTTGATTATGTGTGGCTCGTAACAAAAAAGGAAGAAGACATCTGACAATCACAACAAACGACGAAATTAACGAAATGCTGCCAACTTACACGGAAAAATTGCCCAACACTGCTAAGAAACAACCGAATCTAAAGCTTGAAGCTTGATTTTGACAAACGTCAAACTGTGTTTCGGCACTAGGGGTACTTCAGCTTCAAGTTACACAAGCGACGTCGAGTTTCGCAAATCACGTCAACGTTATTGGCTTTTGGTAAACAAAAAACAGCTAAGCATATGTATCAGTTAAATTCGAAAATTTAATAAATAATAACGGAAAGTAATTATTAAATACAAAATTACATTTATTTTATAATCATAATTATCATTAATTGTTAATAATTAATTAGTATTATTCATTATTATCATTAATTATCCATAATTGCCATTCACTAAAGACAGCAACATTTTGTTTGACATTCACCAAAACAGGTATTTGTCATTCACTACAACATCAATCAGCTCTTTTTGGTTCACAAAACAGTTCGAAAAGTAGTTCTTTTCCCATTTACCAATACTAAATTTTGATAATGTTGAAGGCGAGCAACTTTTCACGGGTTGGCTTTTAACTTTTTTGTTTCGTCTACTTGAAAGCCAGAATAACCGATGTGACAGAAAACAACGTTTGTTTAACTCATGCTTAAGCAAATCAATTTAAGATTAGCATCTTTCAATCGAATCACATTCACAACAACAACCTCTAAATTTTGTCATTTTCCCTGTTGTTGTCAAATGGAATTCGAATCAATAGTCGCATCTTCATAGATTCGAATCTTATCTCACTGTAAAGCCACTATTACAAGTCACCGCATTCGGAATCAATTAAGATTTAATTATTTTATATTATATCTTGCCACGCACTTAAATGCATTGAAATTAACAATGATATGGACTAGCTACAATAGCACAGTCCAGCAGCCAATCCTCCGTTGATTGCTCCAAATGAGAAGAAATGGGACAAGTCCTCAGTGATAAGTCACTATTCGGGAGTCAAAGGGTGAGTCCTTCCTAGGGTGGTTCCGATTGCTGTCGGCCCTCAGCAAAGTCGTCTTATGTTGGTACTTCAGGTGAGGAGAAACACAAAAACGTTCGTCTTCCTTGGGTTCTTGATTGCTTCTGTGTTTTTATTTATTTCATTCTTAACCTAACATAAGATAATTTCAAATGACTAAAGATAACTTAAGAGAATTCAAGAGAACAATTAACAAGAATAAGAGATGAAGTTAGGTTAAGATTAAGAGATTTCAATGGTTAGAACATAAATATACATATATGAAAGCTCTATTATATAACCAGTTCGGCTCCAACACTTTCTAAAAGATAACTTTTTTTATTAATGTACATAAAGTTATATGATATCAAGTTAATACAAAATAAACTTCAAAGCTCTAACCACTAAGTTTTAAATTTAAGATCGGCAATGAGCGCAATATGATCCGATGGAAAGTATACGGACGGTAACGCAATGTTTGCAGATAGTTGTTCATCGGTAGGTAGTGGAATGGAATTTAAGACTTCAAGACGATCGTGTTGATAAAATATATAATCAAGACATGCTGCAAATAGTTTTGTATAGTTTGTGTATTTGGGTGTGCCACAGGCGGAACTCATGTTAAATGGTTGTTTGAGTGAGACATTTTTGACAGCTTCTGTCGCATCTATAAAAATGAATAATTAAATGAAATTATATCTTGCTGTAAATTTTCCAATGAAGACTTACTACTATGCCAATCTTGAAAATCATCACCGATATGACCTTCGGTCATTAACCTATAAATACCACACTCTGGCACACTGTTGAAGTCACCACAAAATACAATTGACAGATATCGCTCATCGTCTATATGCTGACTGGAGATTGTCTTTCTATACACATGATCAATATACAGGAGTGAGAAACCAATTTGTAACAAACGTATATGATCGGCATCAGGATGAAAATATAAATGTGTGTTCGCGACAAGCAAAAATCGATCGGTATTATGGCATTTAAGTACAGTTATCTACATAAAATGATTAATTCACATATAAATAGATACAATAAAACATACAAAATCACAAATTTCAATTATTCTGTTCCCACCTGTAATGTAGTTGATCTATCACAAATACGTTTTCTTAAAGGTGCATTACCTTTAATTTTAAGCCATAAAGATTTAAATACTTCGTTTTTACTAATATTTTCACCAAGATTGACTTCATATTTTTTGACAAGCTTAAACCGATTTTCACGGTAAAACGTTGCTATACCCTCGGGACATTTGCCCTTCTGTGCGATATGGCCGCGCATGTTATGCGGTGATGCAGCCAACATTATCGTTAAATCTAAATCGAAAACTTTCAAATCGACTTCCTGTAAGCAAATCACATCCGCATTATATCCCATGAGCTCTTTGAGAAATAATTGCTTCCGATAATCAATATCTAATGCATATGTCGGGCAATATGGAAATAGGACATTTCGTGAATAATCACTATCCGAATAACAGTCCGCTAGGAGATTATAAGTGACAATACGGAATTTTTTGTCATTTAGTGGTTTCTTTGTATAAAGATGTCGTAAATCAAAATAGCACACGCCTGGACATGCTTGGACAGGAGATTTCGATACATACTCAACGGGTGGTCCTAAGTTACCGTGATGATTGGCTGGTGTTAAAATAAGTTTTAAATGATGATTAACGTCTTCATTGGTTGTTTTATAAATCAAGCCTTCGCCACACAATTTCCACGTTGCATTACGATAATGATCACCAGATGATGGCTGTAAGCAGGCACAAATGCAGACATATTAAACTAAATTAAGTTAAATTTGTACTTAATAAAAATTGTTACCAATTCTGCTTTATACCAAACGCCTTTGCAATGCTTACGTTCGGCAAATTGCAGTTCCAGCTTATTTGGATACACAAAGAAACCAGCTAGAATTGACACAGGCAATGTAACTACCTGTGCCCAAGGTTGATTGAGTACAACATCGAAATTTTTATCACAAATGCGCAATTTGAGTCCTGTTGAAATGTCATTCAGAAGTTCGGTGAATTTTATGTTTTTAAGGATTTGCTTACAATCCCCACGCAAGAAATCAACATCAATCTGGGTACAAGTAAAATTAAATGTCTTAATACGGTGGACGTAAGTATGTACTAGAGGCATGCATCAATTCATTCGCATTTCGCTTCAGTACGTGCAGTACTGTACTGTACTCAATTTTACTGAATACTAAATTCAGAAGTGTATAACGTTTGCAACTTTGCAACAAAACACATAGAAAAATTGGTATAGGCCAGAGGTGCTCAAACATTGTTTTGGAAGGGCAAATACAAATACATGTACAAGAAAAATACAATACATAGAAAGGAAATATTTTTTATATACACTGAAAAATAAACTTAAATATACAAATTTCTTTTAAATCATCCACGAGCTTTCCAATAAATTATCCAAATTTACATGAACGTTAGTTATTGACAATTTTAATAAAGCTTCCAATTGTTCGTTGCTTATTCTACATCTGTGGTTATTTTTTATTAATCTTAAATTCGAAAAAGCACTTTCACAGATATATGTGTTACCAAACATGGAATACAAACTTAAAATTAATTGATTTTGATTTAAAGCACCACACTCTATGCTAAATCAGATATCTAACAACTTATAAGCTCAAAATCCGTTCTTTCCCTCTTTTATTATAATTACAATTAGATTTACAACTTAAAAAAAAAACACGATTTCTATAAGTGTTTTTCAATGATCAGTTCAAAATTTGTTTTTCTATTAAATCATACGGCAAACAACAACAAAATCCATGGTACAATAATACAAAGTAGCGCCCATTTCGAATATTGCCCACTCTCAATTGTTGACGTCACAAGTATAACAGCGTATAGAACGCTGAAATAATGCACAAAACTGAAAATACATTGAAAATTGAAGAATCAATGTTATGAAGTCATTTGTTTGCACTCTGATCAGCTGATAGTGTGGATTAAAATTAGTTCCAAAATTCAAATACATTAAGAAAATCAATAAAAATGCAGTGCAAAAATGCACTAATAAAAGGACTTTTGTAAACGAAAACACCATCAGTTTTTCACTTTCAAACCAGCAAAGAACTGAGGGTGCAATGGCTTCAATTTTGTGGCAAAATTGATCCATTGATTAGATATTGGAGAATGTGCGAATATCACTTCAGATATTCATATTCTTCATATTTCGGCAATTCAATGGCGACGAAATTGTTATCCGTAAAAATTATTTACAAATGCACATTGATGAAGCAAAAGATATACAATGTCACCTCAATGTAAAAAAAACTTTTTTTCAAAGCAAGAATGTTTTTTAATATAAAAAAGTAATGTGCCTCACCTATATACGAGGCCGGTTAGAAATGAAGACACCATTTTTTTCAAAAAATTGTTTTCTATTTTTCAACATAGTCCCCTTTTAAAAAGATACACTTCTCCCAATGTTCCGGCCATTTTTTTAATCCCTCCAAAAAATAGGATTTGCCGAACTCTTCCATAAACGCCTCTGTTTCGGCGATGACTTCCTCGTTTGAGCTAAATTTTTTTTCCCGCGAGTCACTTCATGTTAGGGAACAAGAAATATGCGCAGGGAGCCAGATCTGGTGAAAACGGGGGTGCGGCATCGATTCAAAACGCAGTTCATGCAGTTTGGCGGAGACAACACCAGATGAATGTGCTGGTGCGTTACCGTGATGAAACAACACCTTTTATTTCGCCAAATGCGGCCGTGTCTCCTTTAATTTTTTGTCGAAGCGGTCCAATAACTCACTGTAGTATTGTCCATTTCCTTTTTCTAAAAAATCCCTTCGCATCCCAAAAAATCGTCGCCATGACCTTACCGGTCGATGGGACCGTCCGTTTTCGCCTTCTTTGGTGCAGATTCAATTGTTTTGATTGGTGCTTAGTTTCTGGTGTGTAATGATGAATCCAGGTTTCATCAACGGTGACAACTCGACGCAAAAAGTCCTTCGGATCTCGCTGAAATTGCCCCAAACACTGCTTCGAAGTTAACAGCCGCATCCGCTTGTTGTCCAGCGTGAGCAATCGCGGCACCCATCGGGCCGACGTTCGTTCGACGATCAGCGATAATCAGGTCGTGGATTTTTCAATGATTTCCTCGGTCATAGATGGCGCCGTGCCCCCATAAACAGCATCCAACTTTGTTTTAGCTCCTCGCATTTTTTGCCATCCAAAAACAAAAAGCGAATTACTGAACGATACTGTTTTTTTTTCATCTTAGCGAAAATCACGAAACACGTCTGACTCGGATGGCTGCCAAATCGAAACTAACCTATCAATCAGTCTGAAATATGTATTAGCGTCGTCTGATAGATGGCAGCACACGATGATAACACTAACTTCACTCAGGAACGTCCTCTATCGTCATACACGGGTACTTAATGCCCCGCCTTCGTAAGCACACTATTGAAGTGAAACTGCTCAATTAAGTTTTAAAATAATTACTAGAGCACACAAACTAATATGCGAGATCGGCGTCGTGTAGGAATCACATAAAAGAAAAGCATAATTGAAATTTGCTCACTCCATGAGCACATATAATAGAAGAGAAGAGCGAAAATGCAACTTTAGTAATGGCGCATGATACAATAAAATAAGATAGCGACAGTAGTTTACAGTTATGTGCTTCTCTCCCAACGCTTCTTCTTCTTCTTCTAAATTTTTACTCTGCACAGCACTATTTATATTTGTAACTAGCTTTGCTACGCTCCCGATGTTATGATAGTGCGTAATGCTATTTTTTTTTAATTGTAGTACACTGCGCATTAATGGATAAACTTTTAAAAAATCAGACGAAACAAATATTTATATTGACATAATTTCCTGCTATATTTGATAAAGGAGACTTGATTGATATTAAAATATTTCTCTAAAATTTGTATGCAAACCATTATCCACCAATTTCTCGACAATAGCAAGTCCGATTCGCACCAAACTTTACTGAAACACTTTCAAGACTATGCTAGAGATGTCCTCAAAATTTCATCAAGACCGGTTCACAAGTTTCGGAGTTCATAAATTAATTTGAAATTAAAAAATTTTGAACTCATTAATCGCGATAAAAACTATCCTATTAAGTTGGACGAAATGACATAAACAAAAAAAAAAATTCATCAAGATAGTTTCAGTAGTTTCGGAGTCCATAAATGACAAACTTTGTGACACGAGATTTTTATATATAGAGAGAAAATGTATATAAAGAATAGATAGATAGATAATTATTTATTGTAATAATAGGGCCCATTCATTGTCTATCATGCTTAAATCAATCAAGAAGGATATCGATTAATTTGGCTTAAGGCAAAAAAATCAAAATGAATTTAACTTTGTTCAATCGCCGCCACACACGGTCAATCATGCTTGAATTAAGCCAAATTTATCGATATTGTTCTTGATTGAATCAAGCCGGACATTTTACAACGTCGTAATTTTACAAGTAAACAGCACTGCGTTCAGAAGAGTCAAATGAGTCGGCGCTTACTAAGTAATCGAAAAAACGTCAGCGATTGGTCCGGCTGAACGCGCCCATTAAATTTGACTTTACTCAGTCACCACTTCAATCACCACCACACACAATCAATCATGCTTGATTCAAGCCAAATTTATCGATATCGTTCTTGACTGATTCAAGCATGATTGACCATGTGTGGGGCCTTTTACGCATGCATCTATATAATTAAACGGCAATGTTTTGTGAAACGTTTCCTGCCTAAGCCACAGAATCGATTTTGATAAAGTACCAAATGAAAGGTATTCTTCGCTGGATTTTATACCTCTGAGACATCAGATAAGCGACATTTATCACGTGATAGTAGTTTTTCCAAAGAACATGTTTACAGAGAAGTTATTAGCACTTACAAGAAACAAATGTTTTTTCTAGAATGCGGTCGATTGTGTAGGCCGCGGGTTACCCTAGTTGGAATGAATTCGAAAACATCTCGTCGCATTCTATTTCACTCAATTTATTTTGAGCATTGTAGATTCGAATGTCTTTTTTTTTGCCATCATGCAAACCTCTAGTATGTACATATGTATGTATTGTATATGGTGAGCGGACTTTCATTCGATTGTTCACAACGTACTTACCTTACACAATACTTCTGGTACTTTTGACTCTTTCGTTTTAGTTGATTTTTTTTTTATACGTTTCTGAAATTCCTTTTCAATGTTGTTTTTTATGCGGACGAGTGCATTGTCGATATTTTCATTCATACGACGACGGAAATTAAAGTTTCGATCGATTTGTAGGCTTTCATTTGTGTAACGAAAACTTATGTGCAATTCGTTGCTATCTTTTGTATTTCGTATGTATGCTTTATCCATTTCGTATTTAATGCAATGGACACAAGCAGAATACGACCGATAATTGATATTACTTTTATTATAATTGTACTGCTTATTAATCTGATAATGATTATTCGTCCATAAAAATGGTGATGAACTCTGAGAACTGACAAATAATCGGAATGCGGCCGACAATGCATGTACCACACGTGGCATCATAAGCAACACTAAAATGATCCGTTTAAAGCCTTGTTACTGCATACTGAAACCGAAACTGAATCCAGTACATTTTTAGTTGGAGTGTCGAATACAACAAAATTGCACCTGATTCCAGAACATTTGAGACAGAAACAAAACAGATCCAGAAATCACTGCTGCCAGGTTACATAAGGATATAAACCAGAACTCAGTGTATTTGAGACAGATACAACAACAATAAAGACCTGTTGCCGCATAAACCAGAGACAGGAACAGATCCGTAAATAAGAATTCTGGATTTGTTCCTGGTGCTGTTCTGTGTCTGGATTTTTGTGTGTTGCTACATTGAACAGAAAGAGAACTGTTGTTTGGCTTCAGTGTCTCGGAATCTATTGTGCTTTACATTATACAACGTTTCGTTTAGTTTTACAAAATTTATAATTCTTTTTTCGTCCACTTGCTGAATTGTTTAAACATTTTCCACACCTTTAATCACAAGAAACATACATAAACGCCCTAAAATGTTTGACATTCTCTTGCAATTCAACCAGACAGAAATCAAAAGTACTTGTTTCTGGTTTTGTATCGAATGCACTGAGTTTTATATGCAATTTACATCACGTTGATGGGGTTTTTCGTTCACACCGGATATTTTGCATCACGAACAGCTGTTTCTTGTTTTGGTTATACACACACGTGGAACTTACGAGCACGTTGGTTAAATAAAAACTAAAAATTTGTGAAAAATACATGATTGAGAACATTTTGCAACATATGCAAATAGTTCTTGCAATTCCCTTTTTCATTCCTGATACTTATTTTATTAAATTCTTTTAAAAAAATTGACAATTTATGGTTTACTTAACAATGTTTTGTGTCATCAGCTGCTGTTTTTGATGCCACAGGCGGAAAAACACAAAAAAAAACTTGAAAGCACTAGGAAAAACATGGCGACACTGTCAGAAAATGTCTAGAGTGACCATTATTAATTTTCATATCAAGACACATCAGTTCTTGATGCGACTATTGATCCCCATCACATTCTACAATAATAACCCCTGAATGACGTCATTTTCCTTGTGGTTCTTGTCGAATCTTGTACGTATCAGTAGGCACCTCAATGTTGATGTTGATGTGCTTTGGTGTAAATTGCATATTAGTTTCGTTGCTAATGCAACCTCGCAGCACTGTTTTCTGGTTCTAGTCCGGTTTCTGGTCTGTTTCTAAGGAAATTTACCAAATGCAGCAACAGGGCTTTATAACTCGTTTATAGCCTTTTACAGTGGAGCTGCATCATAGATGCAAATGAAAATGCAAAGTAGTGTGTTGTAGAGCTGCAAAGCTATCGATAGTGAGGCCATTCGATAGTTTTGGTTCCGACTATCGATGGTATCGGATATAATAGCCGTTTTAGACAGGGCGATGATGCGAGTCTCTCATGATGCGACCAATGACTCGCATCACAATCGACAACAACCACAAGGAAAATTACGTCATTCAGGGGTTGTTGTTGTAGAATGTGATGCGAGTCTGTGTCGCATCATGCATTGATGCGTCTTTGATGCAGACCAGGGCTGGGAAATGTCTGATAGTGTGGCCAAGTTTTTTGCCATTTCCGGTCAGATATTGTCAGTCTTCTTCTCTTTTTGTGTTTTAAATTTGTATTTAAACGTATCAACGTGCTTGCAATTATTAATAATTCTTTTAAATAACATATTTTCCCTTTTAAAAATGTTTTTTTATTATATTTCTTATTAACTGTATCTCAATTCAACAAACGTTCTCTTCTTCTTATGCACATTCAAAACAAAAAACAGTTTTAAATGATACGAAATGGCTTGTCTAAACACCAAAGCGTATCATCGTGACGCAGGGCCTGTCTAAATCGACTATAAGTTTGAAGGTAGAACTATCTTATAGCCGATTTAGACAGGACTGCATCACGATGATACACTTAGGTGTTTAGACATGCCATTTCGTATCAAACAACTGTTTTTTGTTTTGAATGTGCATAAGAAGAAGAAAACGTTTGTTGTGAGAGACAGTATATAAGAAAACTAATCAAAAAACATTATTTAAATGGAAAATGGGTTATTTAAAAGAATTATTTGAATACAAATTAAAAAGACAAAATGAGAAGAAGACTGACAATATCTAACCAGAAATGGCAAAAAACTTGGCCACACTATCAGACATTTCCCAGCCCTGGTCCGCATCAAATGGCGCGGTGTCGCAAAAACCAGAAACGGCAACAGAACCAGATTCCAGTAATGACTTTATGGCACCGTTTTTTTCTGGTCTGTTTCTGGTGATGTGAGACTGTGCTACATAGAACGGAACCAGAAATGCTTATAATTGTTCACATTTTTAATATTGTACAAAATTTCGTTACTTTTCACGAAATTTATGATCATTTCCTCGTCCTCTTCAGTAAAATTATATTTTTTTGAAATTTTTAATTAATAATTTGCTTTAACGAAGAGCAAACAAAATAAAAGGAAAAAATGACAGCGAAAAGAAGTCAAAGGTAAATGTTTCTGGTGCTGGTGCTAATACACTGAAATCTGGTTCCATTCTTCATGCAACCTGGCCGCACTGTTTTCCCAGTGCAACCCTGCTTTTTTTCGTTTTCTGGTGCAAATGTACTGGAAGCTGGTCCTTGTGCCGTTTCTGGTCTATGCGACACCCCACCAAAAGGTGTATCATTGCGTGATTACAATCTATAACAACAACCCCTGAATGACGTCATTTTCCTTGTGGTTGTTGTCGATTGTGATGCGAACCATTGGTCCCATCATGAGATATTCGCATCATCGTCCTGTCTAAATCGACTATTAAAGGCCTTTTAGACGGTCAGTTCAGTCTCATACTCAGTCCATGTTATCGCTTTAAAAATCGAAATGAACTGAAAGAATGCTTGTTTTTACACGATCAGTCCAAATCTTTACTGTTGTCAAACGTTTCAGTTAATTGTAAAACACTGAACACTATTTGTTAAGATATTGTTCATATATAATATAATGACTTGTTACAATTGGCTTAGCTTTGGTGCTGAAGAAAGAGGGAAGAATGGAAGTCAATGGAGTGAATTTAGTTATTTATGATATATAACTGCCAAAGAAATAATACTAAGCTTTAAGTAGGAAGACGAGCCAAAACATGTCCAAGCAAAACAGCTGTCAAAAATTAACTAAGGCTGCAAAATGACCGATCTTGTCAGCATAAGTGTGGGACATGAGTACCAACATGCCACAAAAAAATCAAAAATCAGATATTCGTAGCCCGCTTAAACTCAAAATTCACGATACTTTTTGAACAAGCCTCGTATACGTATTTCTTTGTGGAGAATGGAGAATAGAATATAATGCTACTCACTTTGTTGCAACTTGCAAGTTTTTTTATATGTTCATACTTTTTTTAATAAGAAGTGCAGTTGTTTTGACTCTACTGCAAGTTCATTAAGCCGGAATATAAAAAGCCGTGTCCGATTTACAACGGAAGAAAATTTCGCTGCCTTTTTTTTCGTTGTTTTCTTTTCACCTCTTTCGTGTGTTATTACCTATTATTTTTTAAAGTGGTATAAGTCCACTTTTTCATGTTTCGAGATATGCAATGGTTCGCGTTTGAATTAATTTAAAAATATTGGCAAATGTAAATCAATTATATATTATAATATGCAATAAAGTAAAGAAATGATGGAAAATGATAATACAAAAACAAAATGCTGATTCTTAATTTTCTGAGGTTTTATACTTTCGTATAATGCGGATATTTAGATATGGCATGTTAGTGAAAAAGAAAGATGGCAGTGATTGTGTGTAGACTATCGTGAGTTGAATGCAAATACGGTTGCTGATAAATATCCGTTTCCATTAATATCCAACCAGATTGACAGACTGCGTGGTGGAGTATAGTTTTCCAGTCTAGATATGGCCAGTAGATTTGATCAGATTCCGATTCATTCTGATTCGATAGAACGAACTGCGTTTGTTACACCTAAGGGTCAGTACGAGTTTCTAGCCATGCCATTTGGACTGAAAAATGCCTCTTTGATTTTTCAGCGTGAGATCACTCGAGCCTTGGGTGATTTCTTATGCTATTGTTTACTGTGATGACGTGCTGATTGTTGCTAAGCCTAAAGAAGAGGCCATTGAAAGATTGGCAATTGTACTGGAAGTTTTATCGAAAGTAGGATTCTCGTTTAATATAAAAAAGTGTGTGTTTCTCAAGACTAGTGTAGAGTATCTTGGTTTTCTTGTTATGGATGGAGAAGGCAAACCAAATCAACGCATGGTGCAGGCACTCTCTCTCTCAACCAAAATCGGTTACACATCTGAGGCAGTTTATGGGATTGGCATCATACTTAAGACGATTTTTGATCCACAATACCCTATCGAACTGCACACTGACGCAAGTGCAGATGGCTATGGTGCTATGCTTATGCATAGGGCAGATAACAAACCTGTGGTAGTTGAATATTATAGCAAGTGGGCTTACCTGCAAGGTAAGGAAATCTTATGGCACATGTAGACTTCTTTTCTCGTAATCCGATACCACAAAAATCTGGGCCCACAAGTAAAATAGCCGAAGTACGGATAGACTTGGCAGAGATTACAGACAATTGTCTAGCGGTTGATCAGCTACGTAATTCATGTGTAACATAAATCATAGCCTAATTGAGTAACGGGGAAATGCAGGAGGAATTAGCTAGGACATATGAGTTTTCTTCAGCAAATAAAATTGATTTGCATTTAATAGCAACAGGTGCAAGTCGTGCCAATGGGTAAGTAGAGCGTGTTATGAGCACGATGAAAAGTATGCTGACGGCAGTAGAGACAAGCGAACGTTCCTGGCAAGATGCGCTGAGTGAAGTGCAGTTAGCCAAGAATTGCACAACAAATAGGGTGACAAAACTGAGTCCGTTGGAACTGTTGAGGTGAGGCCATTAGGCATTCTACCCATGATTGAGGAAAGAAAAGTTGATTATAAAGAAGCAATAGCCAAAGAAACTATTGATAGGAATGCTAAA